>JAUMHI010000064.1:14084107-14101669 GCA_032359435.1 Enteromius unitaeniatus
TTTATATATTATGTAATGTAATAATAATAATTTTAGATTAAATAATATATATATATATATATATATATATATATATATATATATATATAGTGTATCTATGACAGTGTACTTTAATTAATTTTTTTTTTTTTACAGAAAAACACAAAAATGTTTTTTCAGTACTGCTTTCAAAATCAAGTTCTTCATTTTAGATTTTCACGTCAGAAATAAAATGTGTGAATTTCTGAATCACAGTTTTATTGTTTTAATACGTGCATATGCACTGTTAGTGAATGAGCCGTTGGTCTTGCTCAATATCACTTGAGACATAACCTCTTCCAGTAAGAATTTGCTCACTGAATCTGTCCAGTAACTCTTCAAAGGAGGCCGTGTTGTAGATCCACTTTTTTTTTTTCCCTCAAGCTTTTTCCCTCTTCTGCCACAGATGTGCCACGGAGGTTGAGAGCTTGAGAGGGTGAGAACTGACCCACGGCACTCGGAGGTGCGGACACACCGCTCTGAACTCTGTGCCATGGGCGGAAAGAGTCTTGGCATTCCTCTAGTGGGTGATAATGTAATGAAGTGAGGGGAGGGTTCTGCGAGTGCGATCTCTCTGTGTCTCTCTGGCCTGTGCACTCCCTACTGCCTGAATAAACACAAATGCCAGGCTCAAACATATCTACTAAAATAAATATACAGACTGGTTCAGGACTTTCACCACAGATGCTGACCACCCTCCTTGAGGATCTCCATACATCAGCCGTGTGTTACGTAGCTTTAACAAAAAGTGCTTGAGTTTGAAAATAAATCTTTAAATTCAAAATTTTACTTCATACTTGCGTCAACAATTAATGATTTAAAATCTCTTTTTTTTTTTTTTTTTGATGATGTTCCTCGTGTAACTTTTACAGCTTCCACAATCAGTGTCGTCTTGTTTACAGTAAATATATTTTATTAATACACACTACCAATCAAAAGTTTGAGGCTGGTAAGATTTTTAGGTCTTATGCTTGGTGCATTTCTTTGAATATTAGTGCTGTCAAATGATTAATCTTGGTTTAGTTTTAAATCATCCTTGCTGAATGAAAATATTCATTTCTTTTAAAAAAACTCAATCATTTGAACTGTAGTGTGCATATATGACAAACAGGTCATGGGTCCAATGAAATTTCAGTGTGGGCGGGCCTGAAGAAATATTAACCAATCAACTGGTAAAATGTAACTTCTTCTTTTTTAGTTTTTAATGAGAAACAGTGTATTTTCTTCTATTGGCTTCTATTTATTCAGCCCCTGCTTTGGATTCTCAGCCGTCCAAAAAGTCTATTTTACGTTAAACATCTTCCGATCGGCTGTGATTATGTCACATTCTTGTTCTTGTAGAAACAGGTTATTCCAGTGAACTCATCTCTGTATCTTTCAGCTTCACGGCTACATGGAGAGTGAGCCTCTGACACTACAGCTGTTCATTGGGACAGCAGATGACCGCCTTCTCCGGCCTCACGCCTTCTACCAGGTCCACCGCATAACCGGGAAGACCGTGTCCACACCAAGCCACGAGGTCATGCAGTCCAACACCAAAGTTCTGGAGATTCCTCTGCTGCCCGAGAGCAACATGCGGGCCATGTGAGTATGCGTGCACATCTCAGAAAGACACTAAGAGACAGGAAAAACACGGAGCAACATCCAAGCCCAGTGGGGGGAAATGTTTGTACCTCATAATTATGTATATCCACATGCATCCTGTGCGTGTTTCCTGCAATAAACAACATTGATTCTTCAGACCCCTCCGTTTTGCCGCCGATCCTCCTGTTGTGAAGGCAGTTGCTAAGCAGGAGTGTGTTATTGGTGTGTGTGCGAGGAGTCCCAGCGCCGTGGGTTTCCCTTGTTAAGAGCTCCAGGGCTCGTGTTACAGGAGGCCTCTGGTCGCGTGGAGCCTGGAAAGGCGGGCTGGGGTCTGTTCTGCAAGCCAGGCGGTAGCAGTCTTACCAGCTCAGCATTTTCTTCCCGCCCTATAATGGATGTAACACTTAACTTATACAAAAAAAAAAAAGAAGAAAACCCACACACCCCTCAGGATCATGTTTCAGAGCTTTCTGGGGAGCTTTGTCACGTTTCTGTATTAAAGCCAAAAAACAGTTATGTCTCCGTGTCAGTGCAGGTTTGTCCAATTTGAAACTCTTTAGTATTTCATTTCACATTTTGATTGGAGAGAAAATGCAGTTTTTTTATTTTTGATGTGGAGTGAAGGCGGGGAACACGGGCAGCTGTTTTGGAAAAGGAATGATGACTTTAACATTGCTTTTATAGTAGCTGTATAATTAATCATTTGGTAGGCTTTATGATTCCATTTATTATATAACTGTTTATTTTACGTTAGATGTGTGTGTTTTATTTTATATTACATCTTTTTTAATCATTCTCATTTTCATTTGAAGTCTGGATGACAACTAGAACGCAATGTGCTCATCGTCGCCCCATACACATGGAAACATTAATATGTGACATTCCTGTGTCTGTACAGCAGTGATTTCATATTCATATATTACTCGTATTCAATGATTGTTTTTTTTTTGTCAGATTTCCTGTTTTTGACTAAAAAGTAAGCTTTAAGGGTCAGCTCTGCCTTAAATAAAGGGCCCTTAATGTTTCTTTGATGCAAAACTTTGACAGGCTTTTAAATAACTGTTTACTTGCATTGGTTTGAAGGATTTGAACATTTAACTGAGAAAGTAAACTTTTCATTTCACCTCTGCCATGTCAGAAGTATAAATTGGAAGTGGCGAGAGAGAAAGGGCATTTATTTATGCAGTGCAGAATAAGGGCCAGGCGCGATTTTGGCAGAAATGGTACCAAAAAATTCAGGCAGTAAATTAAACGTTTACTCTGTTCCGAGAAAATGTTTATTAAACAGCTGTCTGACGATATTTACAGCACATTTTTGCAAAGGATTTGTTGAGTCTGTTCCTAAAACGCTAGCGTTCCTTCTGTGCCACAGAATCGACTGCGCTGGAATACTCAAGCTGCGTAACTCAGACATCGAGCTCCGGAAAGGCGAAACGGACATCGGGCGAAAGAACACCCGTGTGAGGATGGTGTTCCGGGTCCACATCAACCAACCGAACGGCAGGACGGTGTCCTTACAGGTGGCATCTAACCCCATTGAGTGCTGTGAGTCATGCCACTAAATCAGTCCTTTTTCTATTTGCCTTTTTTAAATTTGTATACTTTTAAGCAGTTCATTCATTTATTGACCTTGCTGGCATTATGCTCCACTGACAGGAATGTAATTAGATGAATTGAATCAATAAATCAAAGGCAGATTTGACTTGTCAGGACTGATTAATTGCTATAAGGTAAATGAAAAATGTCACTAGAAACTGAGAACAGTGCATATTAAATGTGAGTAATCACTGGGTTAAAGGTTATGAAGGAAAGACATATGAAGGCTATATCAGGTAACATTTTCAAAAGCACAAACTGAGTATAGACTGAACTGTATACGAAAATGTTTGGGTCAGTAAGATTAATACACCATAAATTAATAATAATAACAAAAAAATCACATTAAAGACTTTAATTTGCATTTAAATTTATCAAAGAAGCCTGAAAAAAGTATAAAACGTTTTTGTGATATTAAAGTTACAGATCCCAAACCTTTGAACTATAATGCGTGTGTATATATATATAATATATATATAGTCAAATGATTAAATGCGCCTAAAATACAATTGTGTACGTAATATATGTATATACAATTTGTACATTTATTATGATTATGTAAATACACACACATACAGTATATATTTTGAAAATATTTTCATGTATATACATTTATGTTCTTATATTTTGTTATATATAAATATATAGACATAAACTATTTTTATTAAAAATATATATGCATGGGTTTGTATTTATATATATATATATATATATATATATATATATATAAATAATACATATAAAAATGTTAATTTTTTAGTAGGAAAAGAACTGAGATTTAACTCCTATAGTTGTACAGTACAAAGCACAGGCGTGTATTTATACAGATTTGAGTGTTTTTGCACATTTCCATCTCTTTCCTCACTTTCTTTCTGTCTCTTTGTCCTCCTTGCAGCCCAGCGCTCAGCACAGGAGCTGCCCCTCGTGGATAAACAGAGCATGGAAAGCTGTGCCGCCTCAGGGGGGGAACAGATGCTTCTCAGCGGGCACAACTTCCAGCACGACTCCAAGGTGGTGTTTGTGGAGCGAGCACAAGGTGGGAACGCCGAGCTGTGTGTGTGTGTGTGTGTGTCTTTTGGGAGGTTTCTGAAGATAATCCTTTAGGGAAAAAAGCTGAATCCCAGTTTGCATACTTCCCCTAAGTACAAGGATATACGTAATGCTGACGACGGTTAATAACAGAGTTTTCAGAGTGATGTAAACCTGTACAGGAGAATTGGGTTATAATTAGGCCCGCAAGGAATCTCTGCGTCATTCGCAAAGAACGTCTCCCAGCCCATGCTAGGGTTAATTAAATATTTTGACTTATTGATTATGCTTTCACTTGCCAATAGTACACTAAGTTCCGTTTAACACGTCACTTTTGGCCATAATTCATTTTGCAGATTGTCGTCCTACAAACAAAAAACAAAAAACAGATTTATAATATAATATTTCAATAGAAGAAAACAATCTTGCGTAGTTACAAAGGATCTGGACAATATTAGGCCAGAAAGCATGTGTGGGTGCCATCTGGACACATTTGGCATGCTGTTTTCATTGCAGTATGATTTGGGATGGATCCTAACCTTGTGTACTGTATAGGATAGATAGTGAGCAAACTGGGATTGAGGCAAACACTGCTTAACTTCAAAAAATTACATTGTGTGGATGAACAAATATGAACTATTATGTAATTGGATTGTAATGCTCAGAATCAGATAATAGTTACTTACAAGTCCCCCTGAGATTTCTAAAGGAGATTGATAGTTTGTATGTGTGCGTGTGTCTACAAATACAGAAGTTTTATAGTTAATATTCCAATCATTTTGTTTGGTTAATGGTCGTATTGACATGCAGGTAAAGGTGTCTTAGTGTTTTATTTAGTTTTTATTTTCATTTTACATTTGTGTTATTAGTAGCTTTTGCCAACTAATAAACCCCCAAAAGCAAAACTTATTACTATAGCCAATATTGTGTTGTGCTGCTTGTTATTAGGTTGTTGTGGGTCACGCAAAGTCACTATTGCACTTGTGTAACATACTTTTTATTTTAAGATGGTGTGAAGTTTTCCTACGAATGGTTCATCATGCATGTATAAAACGGCACAACTGTTTTTAAAATGGATAACAATAGGAAATCATGTGACTCTAGAGAATGCAGGAAATGCAGCTTTGCCATTACTGGAATATATAACACAAAATCTGATGTCACTTGTGGTGCAGATATCACACACTGCAACTCTTCTACCTCTAAGTGATCCATTATGAATGTCATCCTTCCTAGGATTGATGCCGTGCCTTATCTGTCTCAATGTTTACTCATTAGACCATCTATACTGTGACGGTACTCCACAGTATGGGTGGAAAGGTCCGGCTTTGTTCTTAAACCTCGCTCTTCAGTAGTGTGAATGTGTGTATGCGTTCCTCTAGGAAAAACCCTCCTACCACTCCCTCCATCCCTCCTTCTTCCCCTCTCTGCCGTCAAAATATCCCTCCCAATGCCAAAGTGCCACATGTGGAGCACATTAATGCGCTGTATTTTTAACCCAACAGATTTACATTTCCAGAACTTTCCATTGCCTGTGTTGCCCAGGAATGGAGCCCAAATAGAGAGAGAGAGCACAGTCTGGGCTGTCCCTTGTGTCTGGGCGTTTGTTTTGATTTTTTTGTCTGTCTTTATTCAGGTCTCTCTCTCTCTCGTTTCCATATGGAAAATAGAAGCAGTAGCCCTTGACTGTTGATACCTGAGATTTACAAACAGTCATTTCCTTGATGAGTTTGTCAAAAAATAAAAAATAAAAATGAAAAAAAGGCAGGAGGTGCAGACAAGGCCAAGGCCGAGTAATGTAAACACGCTGGATATTTAGCGATCCGTAACACAAATCCTGAAGGAAATGGCCTCATTGTTTTACATGTGAAGAAGGGAACTCTGGGAAATGAAGCTGCTGTAATGCATAAAAGATGTAGAATGATATTGAACCTCTCTTTAATACAGTAAGCAATTCTCTTTCTCTTGCTCTCTCCATTTTTTCTGTCTAGATGATGAAATGATCACTTTTTAAATTTAATATGATCTTATTTTGAAGGGACGGATGGATGGAAAGATGTTGTGGATTAACTGATGAATGAGCATTTGTTTTAATTGCAGCATCACTAACATGCTGTCTAACCAACATTACATTTTTGGTTTGTGCACATATGTGCGTGGGTGTTTGTGTAAAGGAGAGATAGAGAAAGAGAGATAGAGAGAGGGCTTGTGTGTGCTTGCCGACAGAAGGGTGTGTGCTCTTGTTTTTGAGAAGGGTTTCCCCGTGTCTGGCATCCGCTGTGGATTCTAGGGCACTCCTCACATGGAAACACCCCTGAGCCAGCCCACCACTGGCATCAACAGCCCTCTCTCTCTCTCTCTCTCTCTCTCTCTCTCTCTTTCTCTCTCTGTCCAGTTTTCTAAAGACAAATCTTTTCCACTATCATTTTTCATGAGCTCGGTCACATGCTCCTGCTTCATTGCCTTATAACTTATTCCCCTGCATTTGCATTTACCATCATCTATAAAACTTTGCCTTCTTTAAATCTGGGAAGCACTCTGTTTTTAGGAAGGGAACAAAGCAGTTTAGCCTCTGTGTGGATTTTTTTGGATTATCGTTTACTGAAATTTTACTTTTTTTAAATAAAGTAGTTTTAGGGATACCTCTCCATCAGTATTTATTCATCCTCATGTTGTTCCGAACCTTTTTCTTACGTGAGACACATAAAAAATATCCATTGCATATAATTCAAGAGTATAAGTATTCAAAATGAAACAGCCCAAACATCTTGCACCACTATATTCAGAATCTGTACAGTTGCACACGTCTGAATAAAAGACCAAAATTTAAATGTGTGGCCAAGATATGTTTGAACAGTTTACCTTTATGTTCCGTGGAAGAAAGAAAGATTTGGAACCACATGAGGGTGAGTAAACATGACAGACATGTCATTTTTGGGTCAACTGTTACTTTAGAGAAATGTTAGATAAATGTTTTTGCAAGATTAATCAACACCATAGCTGTTAATGAAAAGCTGTTGAAATGAATATGAGGTCTGCAGTTCTGAGTAGTCCTTCTCTGCGGGTTCAGTCTCGAAGGAATGGGTTGTTTTTGTTATGAGTAAAGAGGGGGCTCCCACAACGTGACTCACACACAGGGAATCCCTCTGTCTCTCTCTCCTTCTTTCTGACCATTGCTTCCTCTCAGCTGCAACGTGACTTCATGCACTCTTTTAACATCTGTACTTTGAGCGTGTCTTAAATGGAAAGTTATAGAGGGTAACTAATATTCAAAGAGAGAGGAAAAATACTGAGACTGAGAGAAAGAAAAACGTGTAGGGAAACCATTTAAACTGATTGGTCATTGAGGGGTTAGGCTAAATGTTCAAATGGAATTATTGTCTATTCTATTCTATTCTATTCTATTCTATTCTAGGGCAATGTTGATGACTATATTATCATTATAAAGATGGTTGGATGGATTGATGCTAGATGATTGGTTGGTTGGATGAATGGATGGAAGGATACTATAAATGGATGATAGATAGATGGATGCCAGAAGTGGATCGATGAATGCTACAGTTAGATGGATGATACTATACCGATGGATGAATGATGGGTACTGTAAATTGGTGGATGGATGGATACTACAGATGACTGGATAAAAGATGATTGGGTGGATGGGTAGATGGATTGATTGATGGATGGATGGGTGGATGGATGCTATAAATGAATGGATGGATGGATGGATGGATGGATGGATGGGTGAATGTATACTATAGATGACTGGAAATAATTGGGTGGGTGGATGGATGCTAAAAATGGATGGATGGGTGAATGTATACTACAGATGACTGGAAATAGATGATTGGGTGGATGGATGGATGGATGCTATAATTGGATGATGGATACTATAGATGACAGGAGATGATTAGGTGGATGGATGGATGGATGGACAGCTGGATCCTATAAATGGATCGATGGATGGATGGGTAAATGTATACTATAGATGACTGGATAATAGATGATTGGGTGGATGGGTAGATGGATTGATTGATGGATGGATGGGTGGATGGATGCTATAAATGAATGGATGGATGGATGGATGGATGGATGGATGGGTGAATGTATACTATAGATGACTGGAAATAATTGGGTGGGTGGATGGATGCTAAAAATGGATGGATGGGTGAATGTATACTACAGATGACTGGAAATAGATGATTGGGTGGATGGATGGATGGATGCTATAATTGGATGATGGATACTATAGATGACAGGAGATGATTAGGTGGATGGATGGATGGATGGACAGCTGGATCCTATAAATGGATCGATGGATGGATGGGTAAATGTATACTATAGATGACTGGATAATAGATGATTGGGTGGATGGATGGATGGATGCTATAATTGGATGATGGATACTTTAGATGACAGGAGATGATTGGGTGGATGGATGGATGGATGGATGGACAGCTGGATCCTATAAATGGTTCGATGGATGGATGGGTAAATGTATACTATAGATGACTGGAAATAGATGATTGGGTGGATGGATGGATGGATGCTATAAATGGATGGATTTATACTATAGATGACTGGAGATGATTGGGTGGATAGATGGATGGACAGCTGTATGTTATAAATGGATCGATGGATGGATGGGTGAATGTATAATATAGATGACTGGATAATAGATGATTGGGTGGATTGATGGATGGATAGATGCTATAAATGGATGGTTTGGTGGATGTATAGGTGGATAGATGCTATAGATAGATGGGTGGATGGATGCTATAGATGACTGGAGATGATTGAGTGGATGGATGCTATAAATGGATGAATGAGTGGATGGATACTATAGATGATTGGATAATAGATGATTGGGTGGGTGGATGGATGGATGCTATAAATGGATGGTTGGGTGGATGGATACTATAGATGGATGGGTGGATGGATGCTATAGATGACTGGATAATAGATAATAGGGTGGATGGATGGATGAATTGATGGATGGATGGATGGATGGATACTAGACGGTTGGATGGATAGGTGCTATAAATGGATGGATGGGTGGATTGATACTAGTTGGATGGATATATAATACAGATGGATGGATACTGAAGGAGGTTGGATGGATGAATGGATGGATGGACGAATAGATAGATAGATTTGAATAATTTGTGGCTTTGTATAAACCTGCCTGCTGAAATGATCTGAGCAATCCACATCAGAGTCATCTGTGATTAATATGTGTATGTTACTAATCTGAGTTCACTGTCTGGTCTAGATATCAAAGCACAGTCAGACACCTCAGAGAAAGATTTGGCACATGCTGATGACTAAAGATAAGACATCTCCTTTTCCTTCTCTGTAGACATGGACAAAGAGGAAGAGGGAGAAAGAAGAACTTCTCAACTTAAGTTCTTTAAGTTGGCATCCTGAGACACATATCAGGTTAATATTGTTGGAAAACTCACAGTGTCAGTGGTAGAGCAGCTTGTTGACTTTGTTTGCAAATTCGTAACAACAGAACTTGTTTTTGTTATCTGTACTTGACACTGGCCAGGCCTGTGGACTATAGTGGTTCCTGTTCAAATCAAAAATGTTTCCATTAACTGGAAAAGGTATAAGTGTTTGTGTGTGAGTGCTTGAGCCAGATGTGTTACAGTTAATATGTGTGTGTGGGTGTGTTACGGAATAGTGGGGATTCCTAACAGAAGGAAAAATAGAGGGCAAAAAAAAGAGAGAGAAAGAAAAAGGCAGACACAAAGAAACTTCCTCATGAGAGAGGAACGTTTGGAAACATCTGGACTCACTGGACTTCACTGCCTGCCCAGCTGCAAAACCACTTAAAATTCTTTTTCTCCACTTTCTTTGTGCATTGGTCTGTGAGTGCATATGATAATGCTGTAGCACCATTCTTTGACCTGGAGCTTCTTATTCTTACCCTTTAGATTTAAGGTATCCATGTACAAACCTGTGTGTGTGAGTCAGTCATCATTAGAACAGTTAGTTGACTTGGATCTGTCTGCGGTTATGGGTGGTTCCCGACAGCACAGGTGAATATTAGTCCCCACTTTTGTCCATAAATAACCTTTCAACCAAATTCTTTGCACCGAAACTTATGGTGAACAGGCAGACGATAGTTTGATTACTCACTTTAAATGTGTCAACCTCCCAGCGTTGGTTAAGTATAAGTTTGTACCTGGTAATGTCAGACTGCTGCCAAAATGATCAAAATTGCAACAAAGAATTAAAAATTAAGAATTAAAAATATATATATTTTGTCTTATGTTGTGTTTTTTTTTTTATTATTATTTTTTATCCAATAATCCAAAGGGTTGTTCAATTCCCTAACATTCCCTATTAGCAAAAGTAATAATGATGCTCGTCTTAACGAGCACCACTAATAATGTAGTAAGTTGTGTGAGATGAGTTTGTTCTAGAGAAGCTTCGTGAATGAAAATCTCATGCGAGAGTCCGCCTTTTCACACTCCAGAACAATAACCTCCGTGTGAAGGAGCCCTGAGGTTTGGCTTGTCCTCAACAACCCTCGGCAACAATGGCGCACTCTCACAAACAAACCAATCACTGCCACAAGCCTCAGGGAATCCCTGCATTGTCTCCTCATTAAGGAGCAACAAAAAATAATATTAGGCATTCATAAACAGACCATCCACAACAATGGCCTGGCACAATTTGGCATCTTTTATAGTTTTTCATTTAAACGCAATGAAAAGGATATTTTTCGAGCACATTGTAGCGTTTTAACGTGGCATAGAAGAGCAGTGCTCCTCGCCCCGAAGACTCCACAGCTGCTGTTCATTAGCACGTTCTGGAAAACTGGCTCGCTTGAGCATCTGCAATTAGGGTCATCCCAGCCTGAGCTCCCCTTTCTCTCTCGTGCCATACGCTGATCCCTTTTGCCCAGAGGAGGAGGGGGAGTTGCTCTCTGCTCTAGCTTGGGAAGGACAAGGGAGTCTATTCACAACGCTGTGGCGAGCAGGTCTGCATTGCCGCATCTGTGTGTGTTTACAGTACAACAGTCTGAGGGAGGCTGTTGGACGCACACCACCACCACCACCACCACCACCCAGTTACTACACCGACCGCCCGGGGGAACTAAGATTACTTTCTTTGTGGCCCACCCTAATCAACAACACAACAGGGCTTTTGATTCTGAACTGGGCTTAGGAAAAGCTTTGCAAGTACAAGCTGATCCAGAAACTGTTTTCAGCTTTTGAAGTTGGTTTTTGAGCAGCATCACTAGCTATCAATAATAGCCAGTACATAAGTCTTAAAGGAATAATGCTAATATGTTGTTCCAAACTTTCTTCTATGGAACACAAAAAATGCTATTTTGATATATTTTTCAAAATATATTCTTTGAAAGGTCAAGTTTTGAACGGGAAAAATAACGAAACTCTTTGGCCATTTTTGAAAGCGATGCTACTGGTCTAATTGGATTCAATGATTTATGCTAAGCTATGCTAAAAGTGCTATCGCCAGACCTGGATATCGGCTGAATAGATTCCAAAATGGAGCTGGAGAATGAACTTATTTCTAAAAAAAAAAAAATCAGAAGACAATTTCAGAGTAAGTAAATGATGACAGTATTTAAATTTGTAATCAAAAGCCATATTAGGGACCACCTGAATATCATAGCGATATTGGGTATTTTTGACTTGAACCAGTAAACAATTACCTTATAGCAGTGACATTTTATAGACACCACTTCTCTGTCCAGCATTTGAATTGCAAGACCCTATTAAGCACCCGCCAGTTTATTTTTTGTGACCACATGATGCCTACCAAACTCTAACTAGATTATACATATGTCAGATTGACCTGTGTGAAAAATAGCTCAGAATATTTACTGGTAATGGACTTGTTTGCTTCCCTCCGAGCAAGTATTCTGATATGACGTGGGTAGTGGTAGAGTCTTAGACAAGAGGATTTTTTTGAGCACCTTTCAAGAAGAAGTACATGATGTCCTCCTCAGTTCTCCAGTGCAGACAGCAGGCAGGTATTCCACTCACATGACTCAGTCTGAGCAGAGAAGAGGGCTCTTATAACCACAGTCCTGTGCTAGCACTTAAGGATGTCCCACTGGAGGGAAGGCTCAAGGAAAAGATTTAACCTTTACAGAGATGAGGAGAGTGAGAGAAAGACTACAGAACAGAATGACTGAAGATTGCGAAAGAGTTTATTTAAAAAGAATTAGCGCTGCAATGACTAATCGCTAATAATGGATTTGTTATTAAGAAAAGTGTTTTTTTTACTGAGCTTGTTGCAGTGCATTCTGGGATTGTCTTCTCTGCGAAGGCCATGTCATGCTGCCTTATTAGCTAGATTGGAATTAAAGTAGATTCACAACAATGTGCAAATTGACATTTATGCAGTTCAGCTTATACAGTATGTTGTATGGTCTAAAAGAGCATAATCATTTTGGTCAGTTTAACTCTCTCTCTCTTCCTATTGCTTTTTTTATTGATATATTCTCAGTTTGATATTTATACTACTAAAAGTCATGATTTGTAGTTTTTGAAAGAAATCTCTTATGCTCACTAAGACTGCATTTGCTTATCAAAATACAGTAAAATCAGTGATATTGTGAAATATTATTATTACAATTTAACATTTTGGTTTATATTTTAAAGTATTGCCTACAATTGTAATGCCGAAGCTGCATTTTTTAGAAGCTATTTCTCTAGTGTCACGTGATACATATGTTAATTTTTGGTGCTCCAAAAGCAATTTGGATACCATAAAAGTCTCTTTTGAACAATCTGTTGACAATAAGTAGCTTTGCACCTACATGTCAACTAACTCTCATTAGAATATTATTACTCTCTCTAACTAATATCTGCAAACTCTTTATTGTGATGGTCTCCCAAAAGACGCTCTACAGACTATAAGTATCTTTGCAAGTAAAAATCAACCTATTCTAACCCTACCAGTCTACTAATACTCTACTAGCACTCTATTAGTTAGTAGATATGTAGGTGCAATGCTACTTATAATCAACAGAATAGATATGACCATCAAAATAAAGTGAAACCAGATTATTTAATGAATAAAACGTATGTCGTCACTTGGATCAATTTGGTGCACTCTTGCTAAATAAAGGTGTTCATTTCTTTACAAAAGCACCGACAGCTTCTGAAGTGTAATGTATATGTAGTTTCTAAAAATAAAGAGTAAAATCACTTTAGATAGAGTTGATGTATTTGGCTGCCGACTCTGCGTACTTTGTGGAACTGATCTGAAAAAGAGCAGGAACAAAAGAGAGAGAGAAGGAGACAGTAGGAATGGAGGTTCCCTCTAGCATCACATTACCTTCCAGCAGTAATGACAGACCGTTCCACCACATCACAGACCGCAGCGCGACTAGCCAGGGATGCCCTCACTGTCTGCCCACAAAATCTAGACCCCACTGTCTGAGCTTTCCTTTAAAATGCAATCAAAATAGTCTCAGCATGCCATCTTTAAAGTCTGAATAATATGTCTGGAATAGTTTGAGGAGCTCTAATGGAAAATTACCCGCGATGCCAGATTCGTCGCAATCAGACGTTACTCCACTATTGTTAGCGCGCCTAAATCTGATGCTATTCTGATCTATTCACCGCATATGCTGTTGAGTAACTTTGTTGAGTAAAAAAAACGTGACGGGTCGTTTGTCTTGAAATTCGACCGGCAATTTGTCTGACTTGAAGCTTGGGACCTCATATAAATATTTCAAAAGAGGTGAGAACAATACATTTGATCTTTCTCCGTGGTATGAATAAAGCACTCAATGTCTAGGAATACGGTCTTCGGGGTGCACTGGAGCATATTTGTCATCGAAAATGATCACGGAAAACCAATACAGTCTTTTCCACCACATTCTGTTTTAAACCCAGGAGCATCATCAATGTGAAATGTATGATAGCAATATGCAATTATGTAAAATTATGTCTGCAGACAAGCCAATGGAAAGTTTAAAAAGATGCGTTGTCTATTGTTTTAAATAAAATTAGAAGAATTTCCTTTCTTCTGCTTGCTTGCTTTTCTTCTCTTCTGTCTTAGACACAATGATGCTTTATATTTTCATGTGTGTGTCTGTGGTTTGCCCTAGCGGGTCTCTGCTGTGACCAAACTACCCTGCGGTTTTCTCCTGCTTTTACGGCCTGAGTAAAAACGTCTTTTCAGTGATGTCTTAACTAAAAATAGCAAATGAAACCTTAATATGTCTTTTGTTTCCCCAACGTTTGTGTGGGAAAGCCTGTTTGCCTTGAGAAACCGGAGGCTGAAAATAGTTAAATAAAACGTTTTACAATAAGAAGAAAATAAGCCAGAGATCTGGGATGGAGAGAAAGATGAGAGTCTGTGACGTGTAAGCTCGCCGCACGCTCTTTAGCCAAACAGCCGCTGCTCATTATCTGAAGCAGAGTTTACCAGGCCTTTTATTGGACCCTTCAGACACTATTTGTCATGAGTTGCGAGATTCCACAAGGGGCTGATGTAAGCGACTGGTCCCCCTATAGCAAAAACACGTCACACACACACACTTCTTGGCTCTGGTAAGATCATTAGGATTGCATCAGCCCCCCATCTGCCCAAGCGGGTCAGAGGCAGACAGGACATGATGTAATCGCGAGGCTGACTGCAGTATAGCGAAAGCTCTAGAAAGACTTTTGGGATTTCTGCCTTTTTATGCTAGACTGAGGGTGTCTGCAGCAGATTCTACATTGGATGTTGAGTGGTGACTCAACACAGTACCAAGACGCTCTAATATTATGTGTGACCCTGGATCGCAAAACCAGTCTAAAGTCGCTGGGGTATATTTGTAGCAATAGCCGACAATACACTGTAGGGGTCAAAATGATCCATTTTGCTTTTGTGCCAAAAATCATTAGGATATTATGTGAAGATCATGTTCCATGATGATATTTAGTAAAGTTCTTACCATAAATATATTAAAGAGTCATTTTTGATTAGTAATATGCTTTTAAGTACTTCATGTGGACAACTTTAAAGAGGATTTTCTCAATATTGCAGATTTTCAATCTCAGCTAAATATTATCCTATAATAAGCTTTTAGATGATGCATGTATCTAAATGTAAAAAAATGACATTTATGATACCATATATTGTGGTCCAGGGTCACATATTATATTTTATTATATTATAATGATATGTTGTGATATTATTAATATGAAAAATAATTACATAAGCCAAAAATATTACAACAGGCTAAATAGAAAAACTATGGAGAAATATTCTTTAATTACAAAGTTATATTACTTTGCACCAAGAATTCATGAAAACAACAAAATCTCATCTACTTATCTAGGTTAACTATGCATAGTTATATGGTTCGTTATCATTTTATGCATACTATTAATTTTGTTTTAATTAAAAAATAGTATTGAATATTTTGCATATGTGAGTTAAATCTTAATAATATGCTATAAACGTGTGCTCTTTTTATTTATTATTTGCAGATGGCCATCACATATGGGAAATGGAGGCCAAAGTCAACAGAGAATCATCCAAATCTGTAAGTCTGCCATTTTTCACTTTTTATTTTTTACGATTAAAAAGGAAGCCATATGAAATCCTGAGAATTATTTTCTCTTTATATGCATAAATATGTAACAAAAAGAGCTAAGAAATTAGATTTTTGTTGTATTGTTGTGTTTAAAGCGGATATAATGTATGTGTTGAACCCTACTCTCTGCTCTCGGGAGGAAACACACACACACAACACACGCAAACCTGCTCCTTGTTTTCTCTATGGAAGATTCTTTCTGTGAGAGCTCAGGGACCACAGTTTAGACTCTGGGATTAGACTGTGTTTGTGTGTGAAGCACTGCACCTGCTCCCCACACCACACACACTTGTTAGGTAGCACATGTCTGTCTGTAGAGCTCAGACTGTTGGAAGAGACCCATTCTAAAGGTCTTAACCGTCGCTATTGTCCAGCTAAGAAACTATAAAGTTCCGAAATGCGATAGAATGTTTTAATCAAAGGCAAAAGCATCAGCTATTTACCATTTCATTCGTAGATTCCCGTAAAGCGAATGTATAATTGCGTAGTAACTCTTTAATTGCTTCTTGGCAGAACTTTCAAATGCTGCTTAGGTGCCGCTATCAGAAAATGATCTAGCTAAAATTCCTTTGAATTTACGGCAGAATTTTATTAGCTTCTGTCTAAGCTCAAGTGTTCATGATAAAATGAAGAGAGCTCCATGGCTGTCACATATTTTTTTAGGATGAATTAATGTTTGTTTCTTCCGTGCATGAGCCAAAAGCTCCCTGAAAGCTAGCCTTTGTCTGGTGTCTCTTGGTTCATAACTTTATGAGAACCTCCACGCCTGGTTTCAATGCTCAGCGAGTGAATGGAGACCATCTGTTTGAATGGAGCATTAATGTGTTAGACAATTTTTTACAAGGACGCCTTTGATTTCTGCCCCTCCCTGCCCTGCTGTGTGTGTATATGTATATTTATTTAATGTGAACCATTTTCTCACACAGTCTAAACCACATGGCTCTTTTAGTTTGGTAAGCTGGCTTGTGTCAGCGGCCTTTTGGAAGTTTTGGAAGGGATATGTGTGTCTTTCACAATCGGCACATTCATGTGCAAATTCATGAAGATAAAGCTTGATCTTCTTTAAAGTCACATTACTTTTTCATATAAACACCAGCATAGATTTGTTGCTAGAATGTGTCTGTGTGCAGATGCAGAGCTTGACCATTTAGTGGTGAGCAAATTCACAAAAAAATCATAAAGGAAACTGGCCTTGCTCACATGACATTTAAAGACAAATTGTTCTTTTGTTTTTAATGTCCTAAAAACCCATATTCAGTGTTTAAACAAGTAAAATGGTAATATTATAATACTGTATTATATATTAAAGGGGGCATATGATGTTGGTAAAAAGAACATTATTTTGTCTATTTTGTGTGATGTAATGTGTGTATGTGGTTTAAGGTGAAAAAACACATAGTTTTCCACATGCTGTACATTATTGTTTCTCCTCTAAGCCCCGCCTCCTGAAACGGGTCTATTTGTACTCATTGTTGTTGTACTCATTTGTAGCTCATTGTTTTGAAAAAGCGAGGTGTGTTCTGCCCCTTACCATAACGTGATGCTGCGTCCTGGTGCTATGACACCAAAACAATAAAACACATTATAACCAGTGGAGACATAATTACTGACGATCATGACTTAGTTCTGTTTTTTTACACGTGGTGTTGCATCGTAAACATAACAACCCTTCACTGCTCTAAACTCCCGTTTGAATAGTAAGCAGCAGCTTCTTTTAATAAGAAAAGCTCACTATCTTAAAGGTGGTGAGTGGTCAG
>JAUMHI010000064.1:14113819-14135619 GCA_032359435.1 Enteromius unitaeniatus
TACTGCACAGTAGGTGTTTTTCAATACACAATGCTGAGATGTGTGAGAAATTAATATCTTAGCTTGACCTTTTATCTTGGCACTTTTCTTTTAGGCTGTAATGTACAAAATATTTGCATATTAAAGGCAGGATTGTGTTTTGACAGAACAGGCTTTAACAGAAATCCTTTGAGTGTAAACACTAGACCGTGTCTGCCAAACCCACATCGCCCTTCCTCTCGACACTTTCTGTTGTTGAAGCCGTTCCAGGCAACATGTTGTAGCTGTCCCAGGCTTCTCAAGTATTTTAAATTCCTCATCTTTCAGTGAAGATGGCTTGGTATGCTGACTGGCCTACACTGCTGCAGACTGCATGCTAAGTCTTATCTCTGAATCTTGGTGGAGACACTTTCAGTGAGCATAAAGTCACATCCTGCTCTACCTGTCACTCTTGGTTTTTGGATAAACATATCTCCAAGACGGCAAAGATTCCACATTAAGATAAACAGACCACTCATTAATAATGTCACACACAGTGTTAGCAAGTAATTAGTTATATGTAACAGAATTAAGTGATTTAATTACAAATAAATAAAAATAATCAGTTACAGTTAATGAGAAAACATGTGGAATTAATTTACAGTTACTTCTGAAAATGCTAAGGATTACAAAGGGTTTTTTTCACACTAACTCCCACAGACATATTTGATTGCTTTCTTTCATAAATTGCAGTGACTGCTCTAAAATATGAAACACCAATGCTTCAGGAGATTAAAACATGCTTATTCAATAATTCTTATTTCTTATGGATTGATGTATAGTGCTTAATTTTTAATATTATTTTTTTTTTCCAAGGCATTATTAGATTCCAGTGTTTCCTGTCATAGCTATGCAAAGATTTGATTTCAAAACAGTAGCATAGCCAATAAAATATTTGTATCATATATTTTATTCTGTTTATCGTTTTAGTTTAGCTGTATTTTATTTAGTAATTTTATTAATTTTTTTTATTATTTAGATGTTATTTTTTAACCTAATCAATATAACCCAACTGCAGTTTAATTGAGTTTCATTAAAATGCACAATGAAATGTTTTTGCAAATGAGCTCTTTATTTCTTGTTATGATTTTAAATATGTATTTAACCTCAGAATGATCTCAGAGTAAGTCCGACTTTGTGGTGCTTCAAATGGGACACTGAATTAGCATCTTCCACGAGTTGGTGGGATTGTTCCTGAAAGGTTTGCAACCTACTTTGGTTAAAATTCCTCAGTGGTTGTGTAAAACAACACCATTTTTATCTTGCTTTGTTCACAGTGGCTTGTTTTGGATGATTTGCATTTAAATGTTAACCTGCCCCTCTCTTCCTTAAAAGACCAGCGATTTGCAAATAATCATAACAATATAAAGTTAAATTGAGAAATGAAGTTTCAGAAGGATGGATGGCATGCAGCACAGCTGTTAGGACTTGTTAGGTTGATGAAAAGTTGTATTTAAATTTGTTTTCTGATAAACACTCTGTTAACTAGTCCTGACTAAGCAGTTTCTGCACAACTATAAGGCATTTATGGGAATTACTAGCCAGAATGGTTTTATATTGTTGCAGTTTATGCTGAACTCCCTGAGGGAAATCAGATGATTTTAACCCTCGCTATTTAATTTGCATGTTACGGAAATATCTTCGTAATTTTAGTGCTGCCACAGTGAAAGGTGTGGTTGTTAATGTGATTTCTACAGTGTGGTTTGAGAGACTTGTAGGACAATAGATTGAAGTGTTAAAACCACTTTCACTACATGCCGATATCTTTTATTAGAGATGTTTCCAATCACTGCATGCATGCCCAAACAGCTCTGGAATTCTTGAGTACTTCAGTTGTCGTGTTTGTCTTTCTGGTCATGCAGTGTACCACCCCTCTCACATTTATAATGCAGTCGGGAGGAACTTACGGAACAACTAAGACTGGGCCAAAAGATATAAGGTGTGGCAGATTTACAGTCTGAAGTCACTTTTCTTTCCTGGGAAGAAACAAATCCTTGATAAAAAACCCTCATTTCCCACCACCAAAATATGGTGTGTGAAAACGTTTTTTATTTTTAACAAATGTTGCATGAACTGTTTTATATGTAGCTTACTAATGTTGCATTATTAATATCTAGACATATATATTTTTTTTCTTTTTCATTGTAAATACATAACAAAATGAAAATCACAAAGTGTATTATGTAACATAAAAAAATTTATGAAAGGAGAAATTAGATTTTTCAAAGTAGTGCCAGAGGAATTATAATGTAGGAAATCATACAATGAAATGAATATCAACAACCAATTACAGTATGTCATTACATTTAGTTAGCTATTTTATTAAACCATCTGAGGTGAGCCATAACAAAAATATACCATACCTTGATATGACTTTGTGTACTGCTTTTAATTGTTTATAGCAATTTGTTAAAAAACTTAAAGTATAGTTTTGCCAGAAGAAAGAGCTCATCAGGAGCTTTCATTTGATGTATATAAATCACGCTCGAAATGTCACTTCTGGTTCTCACCCCTCAAAATACTTCATAGGGTTTCTACATAGTCTAAAGAGTTTCTTCATGTCTTTCCTGGAAAACTCTTGAACACAGAAAAAATATTTGGGGGAAATATGTTTTTTTTATTATTATTGTACTGATCCTCTGCAAATTACCAAAGCCTTCAGAATACAAATATTTTAAGATGTCCATTAGTCTAAACGGTGCTCAGCTTCTGCATTTACTGTACTATATGATAAAAACTATAACAAAAGCTACTGTGTGTCACTGTGCAGCAGAGGTAAATGATTAACCTAGCACTAAAGAGGAGTACATATCAGGGACTATGGTGGATCTACAATCATTCATTTAATAATGTGTCTGAGGTTTAATAAAAATAGTCACAAATGAAGGAGTCAGCAGTGTCTTTCACCCTCTATGGTACGGAGCTGCCATATAACAACAATTAATTTCTTATTATTTTCTTGTTGTTCTGAATAAAATACAATATACTGGAATATGATGATAAAAAGGGCCGACCTTAAGCTACTCAATAATGTGCTGCTTCTAAGTAAAATAATATTCCAAGGATTTTTTTGTTGTTGTTGAGAATTTAATTATATTTTTGCCAGAGGGAATTATAATAGGGAAAATTAACAACTCATTGTCAAAATTATGTGATTTTAATTAAATTTATTTAATTATTTTGTTAGACGATCTGAGGTGAGCCATCATTTTTAATTATAAATGTAATTGTTTTGGATTCTAAATTCATAATGAAAGTAAATGGAGGGGTGAGACATTTCATCCATTCATTCATTCAACTTTACAGGAGGCCAAAACAAAAACATCCTCACAACAGGACAAATACTAAAGTGCAACAAAAAAGTGCTCTATTAACCTAATTTCTGAACATTTCATCTCAAGGGGGATTTTTTTCATGACCTTTGATTAGTAAATTACATGTTTTTTGTTACCATACCGCAACACTGTACCATAATGGAATTGTAAGTGATGTATTTCCCTATTGGGATTTCTTTTTGATCGTAACATTAATAATATGATTGCAATTATTTATTTATTTAAGTGTACTACTATTACTATTTATTAAGTGTTTGTTGTATTTATGTATTAATTATTAATTATTTTCAGAAAATGAATACAGCAACACTTCAGCAGTATACTAGTAAAATTGTAAATTAACGTCCAACAGTTTTTCCACGTATATTCTGTAGTAGAGGAACTTACAGTTAAAATATTATTTTACAGTGTAACAATGAGTGTGTGTGTGTGTGCGTGTTTATATGTGTCTGCATGTGTATGACGGATTTAGATAGAAATGAAGATATGATGCATTAATATTTCAAAGAAATGTGCATGTCTGTGCATATTTAGAAAACAACAGACCTTCACTTAAATGAAAATATGCTTGAGAGTATATTGTAACAGCATGCCAAAAAAAAAACAAAAAAAAAACAAGCGATATAAAGCAGGTCTCTACAATCATACCCACATACCTGCCCACCCAGAACCACATAAAACTGTCAGAGAAAAGCAATAAAACCACAGCAAGGTTCTGTTTCCTCATTTCAGCTGTGAGATTTTAGAATATCTTACTGAAGTCATAACAGCAAAATGTCTAAATTATTAGTCATTGTTTAAGCCTAATATAGGCATATCATTACTGTAGTCTTCCAGCTATTTCTGTTGAAATGAACTGGGTTAAATTAAATAGCAGTTTCTCCATTGCTAATGTCACTCCCGGACCGGTATCTACTTTACTGCCTCTCCCAGCTGGACAATGCATCTCATTTTCTGCTCATTGTTCTTGTCTTGACACCCACAATATCCTGAATAACAGGAAGTAAAGAGGATGAGAAACAGCTCCTAATGTATTGTGATTCAGCTTAGTAACAGGAAAGCTTTTTGGTAAATGATGCTGTATTCTTTTTGTTTTTCTCCATCACTTTGGTGCATTTCTCAAATTATTCTTAATACTTGCAAAAAAAGTGCATTTCTCAGAACAATTTGTACAAACAGCACCACATTATGGATTTCCATGAATGTACCAAAGCAATCGCAATTTGAATGTTGTTTTTTTTAATGATGTGCACAAGTGACTATAATGTGGAGGTTGAACAAGTAGTTTTGAAAAAGTAATTTCTGATCTGAGAAATGCAGAAATACTGATTCTGCTTCTGATCAAGAAAACAGCACCTTTCTCTTCCGGCATGACGATAGGGCACAATTTACCAAGTCAGAATGCAAACCTGAAACCTTGACTCAAAGTATCGGTGCCTGACCTCACCGGAAGCAAGTTAAAGAGTAGAAAACCTTCCAGATGTTTGAAAACTGTCATAGCAGCAACAGCAGGATCAAGTTTCCTTTGTTTTCAAATGAAATCTTGGCACACATCTGGGTGTGGTGCTGCCCGCATGCTTCAGGTCATTTCAATGTAATGTTCAAGATAGTATCGGTTCCTGAGAAAAACTGTAATTTAGTATGAGTAAGGATAAAGAAAAGGATGTGAGCTGAAGTTTTTGGGTGTGCCATTAATTGCTAATAGTTTGTTGCAATTAAGTTTTATGAGATGTGATTTAACATTTGAATTTGATTAAAACCAAACCTGTTAATTGCAGATGCTGACATTTGTTTTGCAAACAAATATTGACACAGACAAAGATGTTTTGGAAAGTGTTTGGGTGGAGATCGAGCTAGAAGACAGTTTTAAATATTTCAAGCAAAGCTCAGAAACTATTACCGCATTGTTACAAGATGGGTGTGTATATTGATTATTTAATAATCATTAATTCCACCACTTGATGACAAGGTAATTATAATGTCAACCTTATGATGTTTTACCTGTTTCTTTTGGCTTAGTCAGGGATGTTGGTTTCTTGAGTTCATATGCAAATAATGTTTATATGCAAATTACCAGCATTTCCTTCAAAAATCTTGTGATTAAGGGCATTGTGTGCGTGTGTGTGAATAGCTTAAAGGGGTTTGTAACCAATACAGTACAAAACCCGTCACATAGCATGCCAAATCCTCTCTTTCACCCTAAGGCAAATGTTTAATTAAGTTAATGCATTTTAAACTTTACATAAATGATGTATATACTTATTCAAACCCATGTACGTTAAGATATAACCAAATTTAATTCAACTTTCAGTGATACTTGATGTAACTACCTACCAAGGAGCTGACAAAAAGGTAAACTGACGCTGTACAGCAGATATTTAATGTTTATTTACAACAGGATATTAACATTTCATCTCGTAAATACCATACTCAGATCATGCATTCAATATCAGAACAGTTTCAAATATACCTTTTAAGTGCCTCCAAAAGCGTACTTTAAAAAAGGTTTTGCTGGGTGTAACTGCTCATTTTGCATCATTATAATCATGTTAGTACAACATAAAAAGCAGAAGATAGGAAAATATAACTAAAATTGAAATATTATGATGTACAGTACAGTGAAAAAACATCATTGGATTGGAGAGATTGAAACGGATTTTCTTCTTGTGCCTTTTAAGTTTCCGTTTTGACTACAGTTTTAGATATGGCATTATTTGTTAAATTACAGAGAACCTTGTTGTTGTAAACATCTACATTCAGTTCAGAAATCAATGTTAAATTACTTGCAATGCTTGTCAGTAGGCCTACAACATGACACCAACACACGGCTGTATTGCAGCTGATATACAAAGTGAATGTAATATGGTTTACACACCAGTGTTTATAGTGCTACACTAAAACACTTCAGATTTAGTGTTCGAATTGACCAGTGATGGGGAGTATCAGTGGAGCTGTCTGATTTCTTCACTATACCATTAGCGTTTTGAATTCTACTTAACCAAATAAATCTAGCAAAGCTGAAAATGGAGCATAAATAAAGGTAGTGGAACATGTATGTTGGTTGAAAGATCACACTGACTGTGACTCTTTTGAAAGGAGCAATTCATTCCATACACTCTTAACACACAGCTGGAGCTCAAGTGGCAGTGAAAGATAGGGAGCTATTTAGTGATTTAAAACAAAGCTAATTATCATAACAATTGGGGACTTGAATTTAAAGAGGTAGTCGGGCATATTCTGTACACCTGACACCTGATAAACACGAGCCGCATTTCCATCCCCCTTGAAATTACGAATTGAAATGCGCTTAATGGAAACACGTCAATTTTGCAAAACCTCCCATATATAGCATAAACATTTTTACGCTTGCATGAGGTGGGTTTTCAGGCAATTTGAAAAAGGAGTATTTCCTAAAAAACTGCAATGGAAACGGCTTTTACACATTTACAGGTCACATGGCATGTGTAAAAAGTCATATGATCATTCATAAATGTATCATTTGAGAATCCTCCAGGAAACACTTAATGTGTGTTCATTCTCGAGTGTAAGGGGCATTCCCTGCCATTAATGTTTAGACAGTTTATGCATGTCTGCATTGCCAGTCGGCTCTGACACTCAAGCTGTTTGCGTTCACTCTGTTGATACTCATGTTTATTCCTCTTATTTAATGGAAATGCAATACTTTTTATGCTGACATTTTGTTGGCCAGGTTAGTAATAATAATTAAACTGTGACAGAGAAGGGAGTATCCTAAATTATAAAGGCTTCTTTTATGCAACAGCATGGAAAATCTTGTATCGTTATATTCTATATAATCTGCAATGAGACATAATTACTGTCTTAAGAAGGTGCACATTACATTTACAAGGAAATTAATTCAGACGTCACTCAAGGTTAAGGCGCAAGTGAGGTCCTTTTTAAATCAGACAAAGGACCAGAGGCAAATTATGATTGTGATGTGAGTCACTTATGCCTTGTGTTATTGTCATCTTTTGAATAATTGAGTTTTTTCAAGTTGGCTGTTCACTTTATCTAGTAAGACTGCATAGTTCAAGGTTTATTGTTTTTAATAATGAGATAAGAATCAATTTCCTTAAGAACAATTTCTATGGCAGTGCTGCCAAGATGTTTAATGATTTGTTTAATGACATGCTCCCAATGGACTTTATTCCGCTCTGCAGATAGCAAGATAAACCCACCCCATTTATTTTCTACCATGCTGGCATAGAATGTTCAGTGTTAAAATACAACCAAATGTGTACAGATACCCTAGGGATCTTTTCATACACACACGCAAATATATAACAAATAACTTTTACATCTCATTTGAAGCATTACCATATCCTCCTCAAGAAATCTAAACATTCTTGAAACTTCAATATTTTGCAATGTGCCAGTTTACAAGGAAAAAAAATAAGATAATAAAAAGAGAGGCTATAATTTTTAACACTGCTAATAAATGAAAAGACTATATATAAAAACAAATATATATGAAAACAATTCTGCTATCAATGCTGTGCAGAATAAACTGTTTATGATGTAATTTTATACTGTCAAAATGAAAGTTAGAGGAAAAAAAACCCATCTGTATATTTAACTGAATATATAAAAATGAAATAAAATACTAAAGCCAGCCTTGTAAAGCATTATTACTCCCATCATTAAAAAAAAGCCCATTAGCAATATCATGCAGAGCAGGATAAATGTCCTTTTGTGTATATAAATTAAGCAACCAAAGAGGGCTGAGTTTGTGATAATGTGAAGATTCTCTTTTCTTCGTAGCAACAGTTCCTGCTTGATGCTAAAGCTAGAAGGGCTTGCTTTAGCTCATCCATCTGAAGTTCACCATGTGCCCCTGAATCATAACGGCGGCCATAGCTAGTGGGGCTGTAAGATGAGGAAAAACCCATGGAGAAACCTGAGCCGGTAGCATCAAAACTTCCCCTTCTAGAGCCTGATCTTGAACCTGTTCTGGATCCAGACCTCGATCCTGAAGTTGATCCAGAGCCACTGATGCTGTATGGGCTGTAAAGGCCTTTGCTTGATTGAGAGGATGCCTCTAGCAACCTCAGGCCAGATCCTTCCTCAATCATGCTTCTGTCCATGGCATCCTTGTATGAGATCTTGAGTTTTGTTTTGGGGCAGGTGAGGTATTTTGAATATCCACTGACATCTCTCAGTTTCTGTGCAGTGCGTGCATCTAGCGTGCCCTTGTTGACAGCATCATCCAACGTTACTCTTCCTGAAACATCCGGTTCAATTAAACCACCTGTTAGGTACTGGACTTCAAGGAAGCGCTGGCCAGCTTCATAGTAGAGCCAACCCTTCTTTAAGGCTTGAGCGGCGGACATTTTGGTTTTAGTTCTTGGATCTTCAAATCCCTGAAAAGCTTTCTGAGCTAGATTGATACGATCAACCATGATCTTGTCCACCAGCCCTTTGCTCATTGCATCAGCAACCGAGAATTTCTCTCCAGTGTTTGGGTCAATAATACCTCCTGTGCATGCTTGTGCTTCTAGTAGTCTTTGACCAGTGATATTGTCAACTAGATTCCGATGCATAGCCTCCGTAACTGACACCTTTTCCAAAGTATCTGTATCTAAAATTCCAGCCACTGGTCCAGTCTCTTCGGTTGGATCAGTCCAGGTTGTGGCTGGTGTCTTTATGGATGGAATTGGACTCATGGGATATGATGAACTGGATCCAAAAGAAGATGATCGAGATCTAAAGCCACTCATATTACCAGAGAGCATGTCTGCAAATTCAGTGATAGAAAGGGTACCAGCACGGTACTGGTCCAAAGCTGACTGGTCTATGAGGCCCTTGGAGATTGCGTCATCAATGTCATACTGCCGTCCAGACCTTCTGTCAATGATCATAGACTTAACAACGCCATCGGATGATGAGGTGGTAATTTCTTCCCATTCACACTCTTGCTCAGCAAGCTCAATGTATGTTTGATGGTCAATGAGTCCTTTGCGGTATGCCTCATAAACAGACATTTCTTTTCCCGTTTCTGGATCTACGATGACAACTCTACGTTTGCGGACTGAAGACTTGGAGGATGTCTTTCTTTCTCGTTTCTTTTCTTTTAGCAGTAAAAGGGAAAGTCCAGTTTCAGGGTCTGTCATACAGCGCTCCATGAGTTGAAGGTAGGTCAAATTCTCTTCTGTGTTTGGATCGAAGAACCCCTTTGTGTCATCAGAGGGATCAGTAAGAATATCATTCATCTCTTCATCAAAGAGACCCCGTTTGTAGGCCATTTCAACAGGCAGTCGATGACTCTCTTCAGGATCAATGATTCCACCAGTGGCTATTTGAGCTTCAAGCAGTCGGATACCATGGTCTTTTAGAATAAGACCTTTCTTCATAGCCTGGAACAGAGAGATCACCTTGCCAGAGTATGGATCTTTGTAGCCTGTCACAGCTCGTTCAGCAGAGAGGAGCTTATCTTTAAATTCTGGTCCCACAACTCCCATTTTTACAGCTTCATTGACAGTCATTTTGAGATTTTTGATTGGATCAACCACATACCCAGTAGCTGCCTGAGCCTCCAGAAGTTCAAAGGCAGTGCCTGGTCTGATCATGTTCTTCTTCATGGCTTGGTAGACTGACAGTCGATCTTTAGTAGCCTCTACATACACACCTGCAATAGAGCTGATGCCTTCAAGATATTTCTTCAGGTCTTTACTAAGGTCCTCCACTGAAATGATACCCTCCATGAGAGCCGTGTAGGTTTTCTGATCAATAATTTGACAGCGCAACAACTCATCTGGGGTGATCTGCTTTCTAAGTCCCTTAAATAGAAGTCTCTTGTCTGCCAGAGATAACAATCGTAAGCCACTGTCTTTATCAACCTTGCATCTTTTAAGAAGCAGTGCGTAAGGCAGCTTTTCATCTGTTGTAGGATCCGTAAACTGTTTGACATCTCCACTTGGATCAGATATTCTATCACTGGTTTCTTTGTTTATATAACCACGTTGCATGGCGACATCGGTTGGGAGGCGGAAATAGTACTCTGGATCCATGAGGCCACCTGTTGCCAATTGGGCCTCCAAAAGCTTCATGGCATAATCCTCAGGAATGAGGTCCTTTTTCATGGCTTGGAATAAAGAAATCACTTTACCGCTATAGGGGTCCTTGTAACCTGTGACTGCTCTTTCGGCAGACAGGAGTTTGTCGTGGATCTCTGGGCCAACAAGACCTTTCCGGACGGCCTCATCAACTGTCAGCAATTCATCTTTCACAGGGTCAGTGATGAATCCTGTTGCTGCTTGTGCCTCCAACAGATCTATGCCAATGTCAGGTTTTATGAGACCTCTCTTCATGGCTTGGTAGATGCTAACCTTAGCGTAGTTATCTGAGAGTATTCCAGCAATGCTGCCGGTCCCAAAAAGATATTGCTTCACGCTTGGCATCTCCATAACCTCACGAATTGTTTTCTTGCCTTGTTTGAGCAGGTTGTAAGTTTCGAGGTCTATAATGCGAGCTCTATAAAGTTCATCAATAGTAACCCGGCGTCTGATGACATCAAACGACATACTCTGCTCAGTTCTGATGATCTCTCTTTGTTCAATAATTTCGATTATAATGATGACCATTCTCTCCTTTGTGATTTTTCCACAGCGATACTGTTCAAGAAGCCTTTGTTTTTCCTCTTCTGGAAGCAAATCTGATTTCATGACTTCCCATAATGTCACTTGTTTCCCTGCAAAGCTCTCATGTGGTATGTCAATTTGAGTGTTAGCTAAGTCCACTTGTGCTTGCTCCTCAGTGTAAACATAGGATTTTTCAGCTTTCTCCGGAGCCTGGGCTTTAGAAAGTGGCAACAGGACAATTCCAAACTCTGGATCGGTCATGCACCTCTCCTTCAGTTGTTTGTATGTGACATTCTCATCGTTTTTAGGGTCAGTGAAACCTTTGATATCATCTGTGGGGTCTTTAAATGATTTGGCTAATTGCTTGCTGAAGTAGCCACGCTGAATGGCTATGTCACTGGGAACTCGGTGGCTATTTACTGGATCGATTATGCCTCCAGTAGCCTCCTGAGCTTCTAGAAGAGGTATGGCATGTTCTCTTAGAACAAGCTGTTTTTGCATTGCTTGAAGAAGGGAGATCTTATTACCAGTGTATGGATCTTTGTAACCAGTAACAGCTTTCTCTGCAGATAGCAGTTTCTCATGAAGCTCTGGACCGACAATGCCAGCCTTAACAGCACCATCCACTGTAAATTTTTCATTCCTGATGGGATCAACCATGTAGCCAGTAGCTGCTTGAGCTTCTAGCAGGGACAGGCCTGTGTTTGGTGTCAGTAGTTTCTGCTGTACTGCCTGGTAAATGCTGAGTTTTTCCTTGCTTTTTTCTAAAAATACCCCAGCAATACAATCAGAACCTTGCAGGTAGTGCTTGATGGAGTCACTAACCTCTGCAGGTTTCTTTTTGCCTTGTTGGATTTTATCGTAGGTTTCTTTGTCAATGATTTTAGACTCAAGCAAGGAACTGGCTGGTACAGGACCCCTGAAACCGTCAAAGTTGTCCTGTCTCTTCTTTTCTTTTTCATCCACTGTAGAGATCACAATCTTGATCAGTTTTTCAATAGTGATTTTTCCTGTTCTATACTGACGGATAAATTCAATCCTTTGTTCTTCTGTGAAATACTCAGAGTTGATAATTTCCCAAATGGTGATTATTCTTCCTTTAAAAAGCCCACTGTGTAACTCAACCGTAGCATGGCTCAAGGTCTCTTTAGTTTGTGTGTCAGAAACCAGTTGTATTTCCTTTGACTTGATTGCCTTTTCTGATAGAGGCAGCAATGGAAGACTAGTCTGCTTATCAGTGATGCATCTTTTTAGCAGTTCAACATAGGTGACCTTTTCTTGTGTGTTGGGGTCTACAAATACTGTATTGGAGTCTGATGGGGTACTTAGGTTTTGGTTCATCTCCTCATTTAGGTAACCTCGTTTATATGCAATTTCTGGAGTGATGCGGTAACTTTTCTCAGGGTCAATAATTCCTCCAGTCGCAAGTTGAGCTTCCAGCAGACGGACACCTTGGTCTTTCTTAATGAGATCTTTTTGCATTGCCTCAAACAGGGATACAGTTTTTCCAGTATATGGATCCTTGTAACCACAAACAGCTCTTTCTGCAGACAACAATTTTTCATGCAGCTCTGGGCCAACAACACCACTTTTGACTGCTTCATCAACTGTAAGCTTTTGGTTTTTCACTGGATCAACTATAAAGCCTGTTCCGGCTTGGGCCTCTAGAAGGTTTAGTGCAGACTCTGTTCCAAGTAAGTCCTTCTTCATGGCTTCATAGAAAGACATCTTTTCAGAAGTTGACTCAATCTGCACTCCAGCAATACTGTGTGTGCCCTTTAGGGCTTTCTTGACAGGTTCAAGCTCAGACACCTCTTTAAGAGTAGCTTTTCCATTGTGCAATTTGTTAAATAAATCCTTATTAATAACTTTTGCTTCCAGAAGTTCAGACGCTGGCACTGATGATCTCAAACCATCAAATGCAGGTTCCTTCTTGTTCTCCTTGTCTTCTACAACAGTTATTACAATTCTAATTATTTTTTCAACTGTAATTTTGCCTGTCTTGTATTGACGGATAAGATCCCTTCTCTGATCTTCAGTGAAGTACTCAGAATTTATGATCTCCCAGATGGTGACTGTCTTTCCTTTGAATCTTCCAAATGGAACTGTTAAGTTAGCCTTACTAAATACATCTTTAGTTTCCTCATCGGTGCAAGTTCTTTCAATCTGGTCTGCTTGTTCTGTGATTGGTAGTAATGGAATGCCTGTTTCTGGATCTGGTTTGCATTGTGCCAGTAGTTCACCGTAAGTGAGGCTATCCTGAGTGTTGGGGTCAGTGAATGCTTTTTTGTCAGCAGGAGGGCTGGAAAGAACTTTGCTTAGGTCTTCATCAAGTTGGCCTTGTCTGCATGCCATCTGGACAGGTACACGGTGGCTATTGACAGGATCAATTATCCCACCAGTTGCATATTGAGAGTCAAGAAGTTTAGAAGCCTGGTCCTCTGCGATTAATCCTTTTTTCATTGCTTCAAATAGTGAGATTGTATCTCCAGTGAATGGATCTTTGAATCCTGTGGCAGCCCGTTCGGCAGATAACAGCTTGGTGTGCAACTCGGGACCAATCAAGGTATCCTTCACAGCTTCACTGACAGAGAGTCTTCTGTTCTTAATGGGGTCAATTATGTAACCAGATGCAGCTTGGGCTTCAAGAAGCATCATAGCTGTGCTTTCTGGAATCTTCTTGTCCTTTAAAGCTTGATAGATACTCATTTTCTGGTTGGGTTCAACTATTACACCGCCAATGCAGTCTTTACCTTTCAGGCACATCTTGACTTTGTCACTCTTAGAAAGTTCTTGCACACTTGTTTTGCCTTTCTTAAGCTTGTCCATTTCTTTTTTACTAAGCACACCAATCTCATGAAGTCTGCTTGCAGGCACCTTGTCTCTGATTCCATCAAATGCAAGGGGTACATCTTTCTTCAAACCATCCACTTCTGTAGAGCCATTTAGGACCTTCTTTGTAGTTTCAACCATGGTCATTTGAACTAACTCTTCTTCAGGGACACTGTCAGTTTGGATTTCAATCTCCTTGGTGTGGGATGGCTTCTTTGAACTCTGAAGCTGCTGGAGTTTTTCTCGCAAGTTCTTGTTTTCTTCTGCCAGAAGTTTCTCTTGTTCAGCTTTTTTCTTTTCAAGTTCTTGCATTTCTTTTTGCTTGGAATGCATCTCGTCCTCAGCATCCTTTTGCTTTTTCATAGCCGCATCCATGGCAGACTGCAGTTTCTTTTTCTCCTCCTCCATTTGCTTCTTCTGACGCTCCTGTTCGTCTTTAAGTGCTTGAGCCTTTTTAACTTCATCTTCAAATAGCTTCTCCAGCTTCTTTTTCTCTGCCTCAACAGCTTTCTCTTTCATCAGCAGTGTTTCTTTTTCTACTAAGAAGGTTTGCTGTAGGATAGACTTTTCCTGCTGTAACTGTTCTTGTTGTACATTGGCCATCTGTGATAAAGTATAAAACAATAATTATTTCAATGCACAACATAATAACATAAATCCAAAATTTTATATAACATGCACCTCTCAGTACCTTTACCTTTTAATTAATCTTTCTCTTGTATGCTGTGGTGTCATATTTATATAGTGTGTTGAGTTTATGTGATTCTGTGGCTACAGTGAATACAATGTATTTGGAATTCAATTAAGTAAACAGCATATCTTTAACATGAAAAATCTGTCATTTACGTGCCTCATTTACTTTTTTTTGTCACAAACTTACTTGCATTTGCAGAACACTAAATATTTAAAATAATTGTTTAATTGTTCTGGCAAATAAAATTAAGACAGAAGATATGCAGAGATAAACCATACCATGATACTTTATTTCCATAATATTTTTATTTCTATGAAAATCACTGTAACCACAGAATCCAACTAAACTAAACAACTTTACTGCATACTACAAATGACATTAATTAAAAGTTACATTAAATCTGACAAATTAACTACATTTAGTTCACTAGTAAATAAAAAAAAAAGAATTACAACACATTATAGTGTCCAACTTACAGATATTAAATAATAACAAAATAAATAGCGAAAGCAACTACTTGAATAAAGGGGCTGCATTTAGTATACATAACTGTTTGCTAAATAAATGCATTTATGCTATTCAGTAATTATTTACACTGTATCATGGACACTTTAATGTGTAAAGGGACCAGAACATCTTTGTTCATGACAATTGCAGGCTTTGTTACTAGTATACTGTGCAATTTACATGAACAAAGGTTCAGAAGTTGTATAAAAACTGTTAATTGTTAATTAAGGGTTTTAAGGGTAATATGTAAAACACTAGGCCACAGTACTACAACATATAACAATACCTCTTTTGATTGTTTTTGTAAGTCAGCGGCCTCTTTTTTCAGTTTTTCTTTTTCTTTCTCAAGCTCTGCAATTGCTTTATGCAGATCATCAGCCTCTTTTTTGCTCTGCAGCCTCTGTACTTCCAGTTTCTCAACAACAGTATGTTTTTCTGAAGTATGTTTTTCTGTCTCTAGCAGGCGTGATTTGATTTCATCTGCTTGTTGCTTGAATTTTTTGGCTTCCTCCTCTGCTTTGGATTTAGCATCACTTAGCTGTGCCACTTTGATCTTCAGGTTTTCAGCCTCCGCGGTACTCTCTAATTGCCGTTTGCGTTCAGCCTCCAAGGATTTCTGGAAACCTTCAGTCTCCTGCACCAGACGCTCCTGCATCTCCTTTTTGGCCTCCATTAGCTTTTGAGTCTCTACCTGTGCCTGATCTTTCTGTTTCTGGAGCTTTTCAGCTTCGGCCTTTAGTTTTTTTGCCTCCTGAATGGCCTGCTTTTTCTCTTCCAGCATCTTATCAGCCAGTTCCCTTTGTTTTACGAGATCAGACTCTGCAATTTGTCGTAATCTTGCAGCCTCTTGAGCCTCGATGTTGAGCCGGGCTGCCTCCTCTGCCAATTTTTTCATGTTCTCAGCCTCTTCCTCAAGAAGCTTCTTTGTGTTGTCTTTATCTTTCTTCATAAGCTCTTGGTTTTCCTTTTCAATTTTCAATTTCAGTTTGAGCAAGTCCTCCATCTGAATCTTGACTTTAGAGAGCTCATCTTCTACTTGAGCCTTCTGCTTCACAGCATCACTGACCTCTTGCTTAAGTCGCTTAAGTTCATCATCAAGGACCGATTTCTGTTTGTCTGTCTCGTCAAGTTGCACTTTAACCTTCACTAACTCTTCCTCAACCGAAGACTTCTGCTTCAGGGTCTTTTCTGCAAGCTTTTTGTACTTGGCCATTTCAGCATCAGCCTCTTGTTTTTGTTTTAAAGCGGCAGCTTCTGCTTCAGCCCGCCTGGAAGCTTCTGCCTCAGCTTCCTTCCTCAAATTTTCAGCATCTTCCTGGGCTTTTGCCTGTTTGGCAGCTTCAGCCTCAGCTGCCTGCTTTTGATGCTCTGCGTCCTCTGCTTTCTTCTGCAACAGGGCAGCCTCTTTTTCAGCCTTGTCTTTAGCCTTTCCCGCATCTTTTGCCAGTTTCTTTGCTTTTTCAAACTCTACCCTGAGGTTATCCTGAGCTGTGGTGTCTTTATTTTGCTGGAGAAGAACATCTTGGGCTTTCTGTTCAGCAGCAGAGCATTTTTGTGCTGCCTCTTTGACTAAAATGACCTGTTTCTCAGCTTCCTTCTCTGCAAGCTCCTTCTGCTTTTTGGCATCTTCTGCTAACTTCATGAGACGCTCAACCTCTACCTGAGCGGCTTTGTGTTGCCTAGCTGCCTCTTCTTCTGCAGCTTGGATTTCTTTTACCTTAGCCTCTGCTTGTTTCCTTTTTTTTTCTTCCTCCAAAGCAAGTTTTCTGAATTTCTCTGCCTCTTCCTCTGCCTTGGCTTTGCTCCTCTGTGTCTCATCTGCCATTCCCTTCAGTTTGTTCAGCTCAAGTTCAAGGTCCCGTTTGCCAGTTGAAGCCTTTTCGAAATTGAGTTTGATAATGTGGATCTCCTCCTCCACCACTTTCCTCTGCTTCAAAGTTTCTTCTACGATTTTCTTCTGCCTGTCGAGCTCCGTGTCTGAGGACTTCTTTAGCTGATCAATCTTTTCTTCGATCTCTTGCTTATGCTGTGCCGCTTGATCTTCAAGAACTTTCCTCTGGTAGGCCTCGTCTTCGGCTTTTCTCTTGAGACGGTCATTTTCAGCCTCCTTTTCTTTCAAAGCGATCTCAGCCTCAGTTTTTAGACGGGTTGCTTCATTAATAGCTGCTAACTTTTCTTTGAGGATCTTCTCAGCCTCTGCTCTCTGGCGGGCGGCTTCTTCTTCAGCGATCTGCCTCTGTTTCTTTGCTTCTTCTGCAACTGACCTCAGTTTAGTCGCCTCCTCAGCCAGTTCCTTCATCTTGGCAGCCTCAGATTCAAGTAGCTGTTTGCTCTTGTCAGTGGTCGCCATAGACTCTTTCTCAGCTTTGGATTTCATCTTCAACAAAACTTCCATCTCCTTCCTAACTTTGACCAGTTCCTCCTCCAGCTCCTTCTTCTGTTTAACAGCAGCATTAACATCATTTTTGAGACGCTGGAGTTCATCATCCAAGACAGTCCTCTGCTGTTCAGCATGCTCAAAATCTGCTCTTAAGCGAATAAGCTCTTGCTCTGCTGCAAGCTTCTGTTTAGCTGTTTCTTCAGCCATCTTTCTTTGATTTTCCAGTTCCTTTTCTGCGGTTTCTTTCTGTTTAAGAGCAACATCCTCAGCTTTTGCTCTCTTCTTTGCCTCCCGTTTGGCCTCCTCCTTCTGTTTCTCTGCCTCCTCCTGAGCTGCAGATTTTTTATTTGCCTCCTCCTCAGCCTGGAGCCGGAGCCGGAGAGCTTCATTAGCCTTCTGTCTCCATGTCTCTAGCTCCTTCTCTGCCTGCTCTCTCGCCTTATTTGCTTCGGCTTGCTGCTTTTTGAGGTGTTCGGCCTCTTCCTGCAGTTGAATGACCATTACCTGCTCATGTTTGAGCGACTCTTCTAGTTTTGCTGTTAACGTCAGTTGTTTGCTCTCAAGCTGAGTGGCTGCGGTCTTCTTAGCCACCTCCTCTACCACTTGAATCTGTCGCTGCTTTTCTAGCTCTGCTTGCTTCAGGTGCCTCTCAGCTTCCTCAGCTTGGAGCTTGAATTTCTCGAGATCCTGAAGGGCCTTCTTCTTCTCTTTGGCAGCCTCCTTCTCTGCCTCTGATTTCAGTTTAAGCTCCTCTTCTGCCTTGCGTTTCTTCTGAGTCTCTTCAGCAACTTGTTTCTGGAGCTTCTCTGCCTCGTCCTGCGCTGCCTTTCGAAGTTTGTCAGCGTCCGCTGCTTTGTCCCTGAGCTGCTGCAGCTCTGTTTCAGCAGTATTTTTTTGTTTCATCGTTGTCTCCAGCTGAATTCGAATTATATGGATTTCTTCTTCAATTCTTGTGCGGCTTTGGAGCGCTTCCTCTACTTGTTGAGTCTTAGACTTGATTTCCTGCTCTGAAATGCTTTTGAGCTCCTGAAGCTCTCGCTGGATATTGTGCTTCTGTTTTTCAGCATCGACAGCGACATCCTGTCGTTTGCTGACTTCGTTTTTCATTTTTGTCTTCAGCTCATTTGCCTCTTGTTCTGCCTTAACAATAGCTTTTTCCTGAGATTCAGCTAACTTTCTTTGCTTTTCTAGTTCGGCCTGCATTTCGGCAAGTTTTTTCCTCTCTTCCTCCTTTAATCTTTCTGCAGCTTTCTGTATTAGTGGAGGTAAAAAGTCGGGGAAATAGGGACAAATGTAAGCACTTAAGAGTTAGATATTACAGAGACATGTAAGTACATGTAAATGTAAGTACATGGACCAAGTAACAGGTAGTTAGGCTACATAGTTATACTAAATAAAAAAAACAACTTAAGTAGTTACAGAAGATTTTATGAAGGATACTATAAAGTCACAATGTATGGTACACAAAATGAGACACAATCACTTGACAAAACATTACAGCTGGAATATTGAATGGCATTAATACTGAATGTCATCATGCTAATGAGGTGTTATCACTGGATATGGTTTTTTAACCACATAAAAACTAGAAGTTGTTCACATATTTAAAATCCTATCTTGTAATTCTGTTAACTCATGAATCAAAGATGTCATATATGGAAATGTAGCCTTTTTAAAATTATTTTTATAGGGGGTCACTGAAGAAAGAAGTTTTAGGAAATTTATATTTAAGGTTGTATTATACATACAACAGAACAGCTTAGTGATGCAGCAAAGAAAGAATGACACCATAAGGGAGAACAAAATACGAAGAAAATACGTCTGATGAATGCCAAACAGTTTAGGTTTTGACCAATCCAACAATATATATTAATAAATATATTTTTTAATGTTTATGTGTATTTCTAAATAATGCAAATGTAATTTGGCAGCCAAGGGCAAGGGCATAAGGATGAACATGCATTTTGTGGACAATTTACCTCTTTAGGGCCCAAACATGACAAACATTCATCATGATAGAGCAGTTTCAAGAAGCAAACAAGAAAATAAAGGTTAGAAAGGAAAATGGAAACAAAAAGCAAGAAAACAACTACAGGGGTGAAGCATACTCAGAGGGGGAAAAAAAAATCAACAATCGGAGCACAAAGAAATGATGGGTAAGAATGCTGCTTTCTATTTCCAAAAGCAACAGACAGAATCCAACCAGGAAATTAAACTAGAGAACAAATGTTGCACCATGCACTAACTTTTTCTGGATGACAGAAAATTTTGCTTCAGGCTGAAGGATACCTATGCTACCTGTAAACTCACTACAACAGAAGAGATTTAAAAAACTTCCATAGTAGCAAACAGATAATGATAGACATACATAGCAAAAGAAATGGGCTGTGCTGCACCACTAGCATTACCATTACTGAAGATCTAGGTGAGCACCTCGATCTGTTACATTTTTTTATTTTCAAAACTTTTACCTGGCTAACAATAGCAAATTCAGTATTGTGTCACTCTTAAATAACTTGTTACTACAAATGTAACTGTGTCTCATATGGTTTGTACAGTGAAATAAATACATATTTCATATGTCCATACATCATAAATTGAACTACACGATTAAGTTAGTGAGTTACAGTTAGTTCTAGAGTGCAAATTTGACACTTACCTCCTCATTCTCTAGACGACGCTGTGTCTCAATAATGAATTTAATATACTGACTCGAAAGAGTCATCAGCTCACTGTAGCGTGTTCTCAGAGTCACATACTGAAAGATGGTTTTAAAGTTACTTAGCATGAAATAAAAGCCCAAGAGTAACACATAATTTAATGCACTTATCAGAATGAGATTCGAAAATGAATGGATGTCGGATATCAAAGGTACCTCTTGGATGATGTCATCAGATACAGACTCCATTTTGGTCTTCTTCAAAGGAGAAGCGATAGGCTCCACCAGAGCTTTATATGTCACCAGCTGAAGCTCATAATCCTGCATGAGAACATTCAGTCAGACTCCTACTCAGAAATTATAATTCATAAAACATGCATGCAGCGGCTTGCAAACACACCTTTATGGCATCAATGTATGCTTTAGCATATTTCTGGCACTCATCCACCTTGTCCTTGTTCTTCTCAATCTCCTCAAGCAGTTTCTGTAAAGTGGATGGACATGATGTAAATAAAAAGATCAACTACATAATTATACAAATAGGATAAGTATTGGGGGATATTCATTGGCGATGCACTATATTGTCAGACTGATATCAGTATCAGCTTCAAATTTAAATATCGGTATAAGCCGATATCAGCAAAATTATGCCGATGTGTCTCGCCGATAAGATAAATACATGAATTGTCATGTGCTCAGGGTGCTAGTGATCAGATCAAGTCAGTAGTAAGTCTTTCTTGAAGCCAAGTTTGTCTGAAAGATTGCTGCATTTAATCTGTGAACACACTTGCATTCGGTCCTAATGCCCATCGGTAATGAGATTTAATACGGTAGGGGGTGGAGTTTTGTAGCATTCCTAATATTCATTAAATAAAGAAGACAGATAGATAGATAGATAGATACCTTCTCCTGGTTCAGCTGCTGTTGAAGTGCGTTGCTGTCACCTATGGGCACAGCATGAAGCTTGTCCTGCCTTTGTTTTGCATCTGCTATCCAGCGGATAAGCCAGTCATAGCTCTGTTTGTAGGCCTGCATCTGCCTGCTTAGGAGGTCAAGTTCTCGCTGCCTTAGCTCGATCTGAGCAAACACAGCCTGCCAGCGGTCCTTCAGGTTGCCCACCAGCTGCCTGTACTGCTCCAGCTCTATGTCCCGCTCGCTGTGCAGCTGAGACATCCGGTCGTTCACCGCCGTAGCCCTCTGAAGCTCCTCTTCCAGGCGGTCAAATGTGGCTTGCTTGCCCTGTGCTTCTGAGTGCAGTTTCTAGGGTCACGAAAGGTGAGAACATTGATGTAAGGGTCATCATTTAAGTTCATATTTGTAACCAGAAACAATTCATGCATAACCAGTTTTGTCCGAGAGACATTGCACCTGGAGCTGTTCTTGGCTGGCCTCAACCTCTTTCTCATTAACAGGAACTTTCTTTACATCACGCAGTTGGTTTTCGCACTTGTTGAGAACGTCTTCAGCTCCTTGTGTGCTGCGGATAACCATATCAATGGTCTTCAGCCTTTGTGAACAAAAAATAGTATCAGCTTTATTTTATACGAAAAGGACAAAAAGATGACTTAGTGGGAAAAGGAAAAAAATGTTGTGAATACTTCATCTAAAAACGTTTGGGTCTCTACTATGTTTCTTATTCAGCAAGGGTGTGTTAAATTGATAAAAAGACTTTTGCACTCAAAAAATATATCTATTTATTTTTCTTTCAAAATTTCCATTGATTGGAGAATCCTTAACAATCCACAATAATATTAAGCAGCACAATGCTTTTCAACAT
>JAUMHI010000064.1:14135719-14147046 GCA_032359435.1 Enteromius unitaeniatus
TTCTTTCAAAATTTCCATTGATTGGAGAATCCTTAACAATCCACAATAATATTAAGCAGCACAATGCTTTTCAACATAAGAAATGTTTTTTGACATGATTTCTAAAAAATGTTGTGACACTAAAGACTGGAGTAATTCTGTTAAGAGTGCAGCTTTTCAGCACAAGAATGCATTGCATTTTAAAATATAATTACTACAAAATATTACTGTATCACTGTACTGTTTATCAAACAGATGCAGCCTTGGTAAGCATCATTCAAAAACATTTAAAAAATCTTACCCCAACATTTGATGGGAAGAGTACTTTATTATATTTAAAAAAGAAAAGGGTAAGACTTAAATCGTACTTGTCGAGATACACAGATGAGAGACTATAGACATGATCCATCTTTTTCTGGGTGATGTCTATTTCTGAGCGCAGGACAGGGGCGGAACTGGACTGCTGAGATGTAGACAGCACTGCTTCACTCTTCTCCACCATCTTATCCAGGTCTTTCTTTATACCCTCCAACTCAGACTGCACCTTCTGTAGAACGAAGTGAGTATGTTAAGTTATGAAATAATGTATATGGGGATTATAAACATTTTAATGATGAAAGCTGACATGTGCAGGCTCTTCATTTTAGATACATTAAAATGTATTTCTTCATCCAAAAACAGTAAGTTCAATGGCATTACGTTCAAAAAGATAAGTATATTCAGAGGTGGAAATGGGCAAAATTCACTTGTAATTTTAATAATGGCAATTTCAGATGACTTTTCCAAGGTATTTAATTATAAAACTAAACTTTAAATAAAACAGTTATTTTGTAGGTACAGTAATGCATGATTAGCAGATTATATTTAACAGTTTAATGACTCTAAAAATTAAACTGAAACCACCAGTAGGTGGCAGTAAGTCACTGTCTTTCAAACGGAATCATCCGTTCATCTGATTTGTTTAAATGGCTGATTAATTTTTTAATAAAGCAAGTGACTTTCTTTTTAAATGGGCAATTGAATCATTGACTCACTAGATTTGTTCACAAGCAAAGATTCATTCATAAACAAAACAGTGCTGTGTGAAAGACTAGCTCAGCTCTGTGACGTTTTTGATGAAACAGAGCAAAATACACAACATTGTTCTTAAAATGTAAGTCACTTAATATTATAATTTCCAGCCCTGTGTGTATTTAATGCAGTGTTTGTGCAGACCTTCTGTTCAGTGGCTCTCTGTGCACAGGCTTTGAGAGGCTCCTTGTCCACCAGCTGTCTGAGGCGGTTCACGGTGCGGCTCTCACAGCCCTCTAGCCTCAGTCTCAGGTCCTTGATCTGAGTGATGTAACTCTTACACACTGACTCATCCTGCTCTCCTGAATAATTAAAATACTTAGTGTTAAAACAGTTTTGATAGTAAAATACGATCCAAAAACAAAACCACTCTTTCTATGAATGTCTCCTCACTCCAGGCACACTACTGTTCAAATGTCTGGGGTCAGTCAGAAACGTTACCATTCTGAATGTTGAACTCTCACCAAGCTTTATCATTTGATCGAAATTACGGTATAAACAGCAATACTGTTCAATGTAAAGTGCATTGACTCTTTCTTATTGTAATATATTTAAACATTTACTTTATTCATGTGTTTACTCTTCAGCTTCCCTTAAAAATCTGTCTAATAATGCTGCTTTGCTACTCAATAAATGACGTCTTATAATCTGTGGTGAAAACAAATGTGCTACTTAAAAACAGACATGCATGCCAAATATATATATATATATAAATAAAATAAATGTATTTACTGTGAATTTTAATTAATTTAAGTCATCCTTTCTAAATGAAAATATTAGTTTCTTGACCCCCAACCTTTAAACAGTAATGCATTTTTTGACATGAAATCAAGCTGACATAGAAGCATTTGCATTCAAGTGCTCGAGTAGAGAGTATGCAAAGGTTTAACGTAAATCAATTCATTTAAGTACATAGACTGCATTTCAAAATATCAAAAAGTGAGGAAAATCTCTGGAATTTAACACCACAAAAAAAATTTAAAAAAATAAATAGAAGATAAAGACATGCTTGGAAACAGCAACACACACTGCTCCACTAGCAATACATCGGAGTCAAAGGGGAAAAAGACAAAATGCACAAGGGTTTTGCAAATAACACCAAACAAGAAATCCACACTGTGATCTTTACCCGGCACGCTTTCCTTTGGGATGAAAACAGGTTCTGAAAAATAAGTCTTGCAGTCATAATGGGAGGTGGCTTTTCAAACTGCTGTCATAAAAATACTTAATTCAGCAGAAGAGCAAAGCTCTGGAAACCCTTTGTGTTGTATTAAGCATGCAAAAAAAACATCTGCAGCTGTGCTCAGGGTTAACACCTTAAAATAGGGTTGTTGCTGGAGCCAAGACAGCTTTGTCTGTGTGCAGTCTCTTTCTCTTGATGAACAGCGAAAGTGATGGATGGTTTGGATCCGACCAAACTTAACACCTACCTTGTTCAACAGAGCGTAGCAGGTTATCATAGTGTTGAGAGGCTTTGCTGTAACCGTTTTCTGCTTGCAGGCGATCGTCAGCACCGAAGAGCTCCGAATCCTGACTGTCACGCATGAAGGCCTGATAGTGCTCCTCCAGCTTCTTCAGGGTCAGGCGATATTCCTCAACTCTCAAAGTCTTAAACTACAGAAAATAAGACCTCACCTAATTAATATTCATGAGTACATTTATATATGTGTTTCAGATCATTCATATGCCTCCACATGCAATCAAATAATACATAATATTTACAATGTTATTTAACATAGCTATTTAAAATGACGTATGATCAGCCAGTATTATGTTACTTACTTCATTTTATCATAGCAATGAAAATATATTAGCCGATGCTGAATCTTGAATTATGCATGCTCAAATTGAACTATTACTCAAAAGTTTGGGGTCCGTAAATTTTTTTTATGTTTTTGAACACACCGAGGCTGCATTAAATTCATCAACATACTGTATTATTAATAATATTATAAATAAAATACTGAAAGACTAAAAAGAATAAAATGTATTTTATTATTCTGACATTTTTAGAAGTCATTAGTGTCTGAACGTTCAAATATCATTCTAATTTTATTCTTGTGAAATATAAAAATCCTGCAAATTAACAGATTTCTTTACTTTTACAAAATTTAATGCATCCTTGCTGAAGCAAATGTATTTTTACATAATGTGCATTATAATATTGTGATGCCTATTTTTAAATTTCTAAGTACTATAATGGCATAAAATATATATTTATCAGCCATTTATTGTAATAATTTCCATCATTTTATAAATCTTGGTGCATATTAGTTGTAATATAAGTTGAGATATAAGACAATACACTGTTGACTACGTCATTAACTGATTTTTACCATACATTTTGATCAGCTACTATTAAATATTATATAAACTCACTTTTTTTCTGTGAAGCTGCTTTAAAAGCACTTGAAATGTGACTTTGTATAGACTTTGTACTAAGCTTCTGGATACCAAAAAAAAGGGGTTTGTGTGCAAGTTACCATGATTAAATTCCAGGAGTTGATAAGCAGTATATCTCGCATGAGGTACTGCCAGGACAGCAGGCTCTTCATATCTACATGCAGCTTTTGCCAAAGGACCATCAGCCTCTGCAGACTAGCATCTAACCTGAGGTTCCAAACAGAATTAAAGATAAGCTGATCAGAAGCACAGAAGTTTGACATGAACCGCAACAAAACCACACATCTAGACTCAAAAGTCAGAGATAAAAGCAGTATGTGGAATTTGAAAGTGCTGCCAAGTAAAGCAAGGAAAGTCAAAAGAGACTAGACTTGTGCACTCGTAACAGGCTGTACTGTGTTACCCAGAGCTGACGTCCACGGCCTCTTTGTTGGTGGGAGGGATGATAAAACAGATGGATGGAACTGTGGCCTCGTTTCCACTGGAGTTTCGCACTTTCCAATTATATGGTTGGGAGTTGTTCACCAGGACACACTCCTCTCCTTTATGTACTGTGATCTGGGTCAAAAGTTTGGAGAATGTTATTCTGCAGAGATTAATATGGATTGACGAACAGCAAGACAAGTTATCGGGAGTGGCTGACTGCTTAGATTGTGTAATGATAAAATAGGGGCTGTGATAAAAGAATGCAAACATAAATAATGTGTTTCAAAACATTGTTCACATGTCCTCATTTGAAGCCCCAGGATTAATTCCGCTTCTTTTATTGCCAACGTACGCAACAAAACAAGCCAGAGTGTTTACCTCCATTTGTTTGAAGTCGCAGACAGCTTGAGTGGCTAATTTGCCTTTAACAGGGTAAGCTATGTTTCTCGGCTTTAGCTGGATAACAGTCTTGGCTCTCCGGTTGAGACCCTCCAGGTGTGTCTTGAATTCGTTTAGCTGTTCTTTTTCTTCCTGGAAGCCAGAGAGATAACTTTGTATATACATATATATTGCATTCATATTAAATGAAATGAAATTAAACGTTAAATTGAGTTTCTAATTCAATATTGAATCTTTAATGCTCAAATAAGTAATCACTCAGCACTAAATACATTTGGCTGTTTACTGGTTTGTAAAATCCCAGACATATTAACACCCACCACTGAATCCTGTAGCAGATCCTCTAGTCGCGTGACTGTGATAGAGCGGTCACACACATACTTCTTCTTCATTGTGTCCTCCATCTTCTTCATCCTCTCTTCAGCTTCTTTAACATCTGAGAAGAACTGTACCGCAGGAAAATGGGTTGGTAGACAATTCAGCTGAAGTTCATTTTAATAGAAATCTGTAGTAGTGATAATAATAATAATGTACCTGGAAGTAAGCTGTGTTTTCCTTCAGATGAGTCTCAATGCAGCAGCACAGCTGAAGGATCCAGCTCCACTGAGTCTGAAGAGCTGCAGTGAAGGCCTACAGAAGAACATGGTACAACCATTAAAACAGAATTATCTGCTGCAATATGAAACCACAATGTGAAATTGAAATTGGAAACAAAAAGTCTCAGGACTGTAAAACGGAAACTTCAAAGGCTAAAAAAAGATGCAAATATGACATTTTCTGCAAAAATAAGTAAAATACTTTTTTTATAGGGATGCACGATATTGCCAATATCCGATATTGCTGATATTTTTTTACTCATTTTGGCCAATACCAATATAGGAGAAATTATAAGCTTTTTTGGGGGGGTTAGTTTATAACAAGAACTTTGTATAAATAAACAAATAAATAAAAAATTTTAAGGTTTAACATTTGTAGTTAGTAGAGCTTATGATTTGTAAAAAAACAACATATATATAATAAATCAGACTATATATAAAATTATTTAATTTAATATTTTTCATGTGAGCTATAGCATCTGACCTTTGAATCAAAACATACTCAATAATGACTTGCCTTACCGCTTTATTTAATCAGAAACACACCCTTGATGTTATTTGTAAAGGAGGTTTTACTTTTAATTTAATTAGAAGTAGACCAACAGTGCCCCCTTATTTTTCAAATTGAGACGATGCAGATATTTAAATTTAAATATCCGATTCCGATAATATCATGCATCCCTAATTTTTTATATTATATTAGTCATATGAACTCTCTTTTATTACTCGCACGTAGCTTTTTTGGTTTATGTTATACCAGTCTCATTTACTCTAGTAGTTTTTTTTTTTCGGACAAACACAAACAATAAATAATGAATTGTAAAATGTCATACCTCCACAGTTTTCCTGGCAGGGTGGCCTTCTTTTATCAGTTTGTCTCCAGTCGTCTGGACATTGTTGACTCTCTTCTCCCTCTGTTCAAGATCTCGCATCAAACCCTGCATCAATTTAATCAATCGATTAATGCCAAATGCAATTAAAATGACATAATTTTAGTGCAGGTCTAATCATGCTCAGATGCGTTGGTGGTCTTACAGAGTAGTTATCTTTCTTGGCGGTCATATTGGAGTTTCGCTCGCTCCAGTCGTAGTTCACTTCCTCCTCTTCTTTCTCGTTCAGCCACATCAGCTCTTTTGTGGCGGCCACAACAAAAGCGTGAAGCTGATCTAAACACCGCAGCCGTGACTTGGAAGCATTCTGGGGTGGAAAATCAACCAAATTTAACCAACAAACAAACTGGCTAATTCTATTGCATAAGCCTTTGTAGTTATTAAAATTCAACAGAGGGGTGAGTGTATATTAGCTCGCTTACCAGCAGTTTAGCGTACTGAAGGTCCAGTTTGCCCAAGTATTCTCGATAGGCTCCCTTACTGACTGGAGTCAACTGATTCTGAGAGGAAACAAAATGAGGTTAGCTTTGTTTTATATGAAAGTCAGTCATTCTTAACTTATATATGAAATTATATATATATATATATATATGAAGAGATACTATTTGAATTATTAATGCAGTTTAAAAAAGCATGCATGGTTTATTGAGAACTTATCCAGGTTGCTTCATACTAAGTACACAGTGCAAAACATGATTTTATTTTAAATATCCTGTATAAATATCCTCTGTTACATGCAAATACTACATTAACAAATACTGAGGGAACACAATATCTACTACAAAAGTGTAAAGCGTTTCATTTTAAGACTAACTTCAATACTACAGAAATAAGCTTTAAATTACCTCATCAGCCCGCGCACGATCAATCTTGTATTTGAACTCCTCGATGGACTGATGAAGGCCACGATGGCTGCCGAGCTGAGACTCAACAGAGGGCAGATCTTCCCCCCACTCTGCCCCATCAATGCGTTTCTGGTTCTCCTCCACCCAAGACAGGAGGTCCTGAATGTACTTGAGAGTGACTTCGTCAAGCTCGGGTCTTAAGCGCTGGGGAGACTGCTGTAATGTTTGCACGTGGGAGATCTGGGTCATGGGTATCTGAGACACCGTCACACCTGACTTCAGACGCAGATTAAACTCGCTGCGCAGGTTAACCAGACGCTCGTGGAGACGGTACACCCTGAGAGAACAAAGAGAGGACAGTTACTGATGCTGTCTGTGAGATACCGTTTATTAAGGATATTAATTTTATAGATATTAATAGTTTATTAATTATATTAATATTGGTGTTTATGCAGTTTTAGTGCCCCTATTATGGATTTTTGCATTGTGTAGCACACCTCTAAGTGAATGAAAACATCCTGCAAAGCTTTTAATATGAAATATTTAACATTAGCATATTGCCTGCCCACTTGTTGTCATTTTGTGTGTGTCTGATTGAAAATGCTAATTCATTCTTTGCCACTAGATGCCACTTTTAAAAGCTCATAAACACTGCTTTAAATGAACTCAACTAATCACCGAAGGGGTTTGGAAAAATGAATCATTAAACAAATCATTTAGGATATATAACATGCATTTCTTATAATGCTTATTATTAAAAAAAAGGAATTGTTTTTGATCCTGCATGCATGTCAGCCTGTTGTTTGGGACTCCTAAAACCAAAATTTGAACCTTTCAAAACCCATAATAGGTGCACTTTAATGTCTACTGTCTTAAAAAGCAGCCGTCTTAGATATTGCTGATAATATTTATCTTACATATTATTAGATATACAGATACTATTATTGTTATTTAAGCATTTGAATTGCTATTTAATCAATATTTTTTACAAAGCAGCTTATTTATATATTATTATGAAGCAGCTTTACAGAAAATAGCACCCTATAAATCAAGGCACGATTACAAAATAATTTGGAAAACATGTAAACAAAGTTTTCATCATTTGATTTAAATTCATTTCAAATAAATGAATAAATAGTAAAGCATTCGTATTAGTTTAGTTCTCGCAGTACGAAGTAAAATATTATACAGTACTGACCGCCTGTACATCTGTTCTGCCTGTAGATGGCGCCCATCTTTAAGTAACTGCACATCATTGAAAAGGTATCGGATCATGTTTTCAGCCTTGTTCAGATCTGCCTCTATCTCAGACGCATGCTGGATAGGCTTTCCAGCACTCAGCAGACGCATGTCCTGCAATAACAGCAAAATATTATTATAGTGTTATATGCGAGAGGTTTTTCTGCTTGACAGCTACTGAGATTGTAAACAAAGAATGGCTATATATCTCACCGTTTGTAACAGTGTTTCCACCTGGTTGAGCTGCTCCTCGCATAAACCTGACTCCATTTGCACCTTACTGACTATTCTCTGCAAACGCTCCAGCCTGTATAGATACACAAATACTCTTACACGCTGTGCATAATTCACTACCGGCAAAACAGCCGTGACATGCTTAAACTAAACAAAGACTAAACTAGACAATACTCAGACTTATTCAGGCTCTCAACATTTAATACATTAGAAAAAAGTCAGTCGAATCACTCACACCCTCCTCTTTCCGAGCAGGTATTCCAGTCCATGGCTGTTATTCATAAAAGCCATGACTAGTAATCCTAATAATAAAGCTGAATCCCAGTACAGAGGCCGTTCTCCCAGAGCGGAGGCTCACTGAATCAGCTATTGATGCTAAGAAGTTAGACTCATAAACATTCTGCAGTTGTCTTGTGACAAAACTTTTTTAAAGCGACGCCCTGTTTGCTTATGTAAAATGCTATTTAGTAACAAAATGAAAAGTCATTTTAACAAATGGAATCTTTAAAGTAAGGCATCTGAAAACTGAAGAGGAAAAATATACACACACAGTATATATATATAGGTTAAGTTATGTATTTACATATGAGTCATTTTACATTTGTTAAATCGGTCAAATATTATTATTGTCATTTTTTAGGGCTCTGCAGATCTTTATTTTTCTTGAAACAGAGCTTGAATGAGGTCTAAACATTCTGTTTCTTTAGATTATGTTTAAAACATTATTATTATTTAAATCTGAGCACTACTACATTTGACTTTTTTAGTTCAATCCTTTTTTCCTCTTATTATTATTATTATTATTGCCAAACGCCCCTGTAAATACTTCAGATTATTCAAATGAGTTATTATACAAACAAACAGAATCTGTAAGAAACACGAGTTAATCCACAGATTCCTCACCTCTCAAACTCTGAGCGCAACAGTTTCTCTCGCTCCAGAATGGCCACATGCAGGCGTCCCCACTCCTTCTCCACATCAATGGGGTGGTAGCTGGGGGGGACCTTGATCTGACCTGCCTGCACAGCACTCTGGTGACAAACAAATTCCAAACATAAAGTCAAATCCTGGTAAAAACGGTACTACATGCTTGTTTTCTAAGGCAAATTTAATTTACCTCCAAAGACTTATAAATGAGCTTGGAGCGATTTTTGTCTGTCTCTTTGGCTGGTAGTTCAGTCTCCTTGAACTTCAAAAACTGACGCCAGAGAACCTACAGCAAAATAAGGACGAGAAATGACTTTTATTATTTTATTGCTTGGAATGTTTTTCTGTAGTATTACAAACGCATGCATTTGTGGTCACAAAATAATGCCTGTACATACACTTCATAACACTTCTGGCTGGTAAATAACAGTACCAAATAAATTACTGTACCAAATCATAATTACACATACATACACACCCATGAGACTAACCTCAATTTCCTCATAGCTGGAGGGGAACTTGCGTTCCTCAAACACGATAATGTGATGTCTGATCCACTGGAGTAACATGGTCACCAGCTCGTAATATTCCTGCCAGCGTAGCTCCAACTCCTGTGCACGAATACGATTTCAATAAATACAAACGGCCCATGATACCCGTATAGTAACTTACACTTTCGAGACACTCACATTGGCTTTGACTCCATCGCGAACGTCAGGAACTCTTGGCATGACATCATACAAAGAGGACACATATGTGATGATGGACTTCTCGTCTGGGTGCGGCACGTCCACATCTGCAAGAGAACAAACTACTATCAATATTTACAGTACACTGCTTGCTGACCAAGGCTGCAGTTATCGGATTCAAAAACAGCAAAGCAATAATATTGTAAGATATCTTTTATTTTTTTTCCAAGAACATTTTACCAGTCAACATCAATCTTAATAAAACCTCACTTTTGATTTTGTGATTAATCACATATAAGTGATATATAAAAAGTAAAAAAACTCCTTATACTCAGGTGTGCCGATTTTTTAGGCATGTTTTCTTTTTCCAGATAAAATGAGCCAATTGAACAAAGAATTGGCAAAGTTAAGGAATGACCATTGGGCAGTCAGAAAAAACAGGTGGAGAAGAAAAGACATGTTAACTGTAAAATAATTAAGAATAATGTCAAGAATTGGTGAGAAACCATCAGGAACCATTTAGTCTCCAGCACCATCATTTTCCAGAACTGAAACTTCCTGGAGTCTCCACAAGAGCTATGTGTCATGTTCTCAGAGAAAAATGACCCTCACTAAATAAGAATAACAAGCTGATGTGTTGTGAAATCCATAAAAACTGATTTATCATAGGCTTTATGGACAGATTAGTTGTGAGTGACTCTCAAAGGAACAGCATCACATCCTCTTGAAGCACTGTTTGAAGAACCTATCTTCCAGAATCTGGCATTTTTAGCCCATCTCCTCTCCTGAAACATCTGTCTTGCAGGAATTGACTAATATGAGCTCCTGAAACTTACTGCCCGATTCTGGAAGGTATAATAGTAGTTATTAAGATTGGTGTGGTTTGGGATTGGTAAAATGTTCTTGGAAAAGAAATACCACCAGAACTTTAAACACAGTGTATAAACTGTTACTTTTGATCAGTTGAATACAAGTTATTTACAAAAAACACATTAATAGTAAACAGTAGTGTACATTCCTCAACATCATAAAAGTAAATCCACTATTAGAACATCATTAGAAGCTACTCTTAGACAGGCATTAAAAACAATTCTGCAAATCCATTAAATTCTCTAGGATCAAATGACGTCTAGAATGAAAACAAAACCGTTGAAGGAGAATCCAGAGGGATGTTTTTACCTTCTGGGTCCAACAGGCGTGTGACGCCCAAATCTCTTTCTGCTACGCTGAAGGCCTGCTCCAGATTCTCCAGGTTGGTCTGTCTGTACACCTTATTCATGTCAATCAAATTTGGTCTACAGCAAAAGACAGGAGACACAGAATGAAGTTAGATGTGGACATTGACAGAAATATAACCCCATGAAAAATGAAAAGATTGCACACACATTGATTACATAATGCATCTTTCACAAAGTGAAACAAAGTGGGGACGGGTTTACATAAAGAAGGCGGAACTATTACTCTGTCTGTAGTGTTGCTGCGAGCGCCATGTTCTGGAGAAGCTGTGTGTCGCTGTGAAAGTCAAACTACTTTGTTTGTGCTTCCAAAAGACGACACGACTAGAAATCAGTGTTAAGTTGTGTTTCCAACACTGCTCCAGAACAGTTGAACACAAATATTGGAGTGTGT
>JAUMHI010000064.1:14147146-14162146 GCA_032359435.1 Enteromius unitaeniatus
CTTTCTTTCTGGAAACATTTGGGTGGAGTTTGAAAATAAACCCACTCTGTGACGGAGAAAAGTGGAGGAGTGTTTAAACGAGTCGTTTTAGGAGGAACAACTAAAAAAAAAGAATATCTCTTCGGTTTGAAACTTTGAACCTCAAGGAATCTTATCTCTGCAATAACAGTTCGTAACACTCCAAAGAGAAAGGGAAATTGAAATCACATCATATGACCTCTTTAATTGACATGTAGTTGCAAAGTTACTTATGTGAGTAGAACGTCTAATTTGGACTATTGAAATAAAGTGTTAGAGATATTAGCCGTTATAAGCAGATGTGTTTTCACCATGGTGCTGCAGATCTTGTACTGACTCGAGGCTCCGGGGCAGGAGGTGTTTGGTAAAGGGCTGTAAGGTTTGCTCAGCACGGCCGTCTGATAGCGAGTGTTTCTCTGATGTGTCCTGTAGCTCTGTTTTGGGATGTTTGGTGCTGATCGTCTCTGTTTGTGTGCGGTTTGGCTGGAATCTCTCAGTAGAGGTGTAGTGTATGGCATCCTGCCGTATCCGTACATCCCTGGACTGATGCGGCTACTGTTCAATCTCCTGCAACACATCCAGAAAACAGTAATTAGTCAGTAATTGTTTTGTAAACTAATGTTAATCGCTTGCTGCAGTGGATGTGATGAAATTAATCAACTGCATTATTTCTTTAGCACTGGAAGCTCTCGTCATCAAATCAAACGTACTTGTTAATAAGCTCTTTCTGAGCTCTGAGGGTGATGTCGTACCTCCACCCGTATCTGCTGCTGCTCGGGCGTCTCTGGTCAGGTGTGTTCTGTGCCGTGGCTCTGTGTGACAGACAGACTCGGGTCTGTTCTTGAACACCTCTGCCGCAGGAGCGAGAACACTCAGCCCACGAACCCCACGAGCTCCACGCCGCTCCTTCAGAACCAGCCTGCTGTGGATCAGAGCGGATCTGATCACACCATGTGCAAAAAGAGGAAACAAAACAACATGTAGTTTGAGGTTTATCTGTCAGATGCATGAAAGCTGTGTTATTGTAGCAAATAGTTGACATCAGGTGCGTTTTCTTTAAGAATCATCATTCGCTGATAAAAAGGAAAGGTTACATTTTATGAAAATAAGATAAAGAAAATCATATTGTGCGACATGAAATGTTTAGACCTACATTTAGACCATAATACAATTACAATTCATTATAAACATTAAAACACGTTTAAGTAACACACATTGCACATAAGAGGAACTCACATCATGTACATAAAGAAGAAACAAAATGACAGGGAGTTAAGTAATGATCCAGAACACTCAGACTGTCAATCAACAGCTGACGGCCAGTCAGAGGGCAGAAGGCGTGACCTCTCTCAGCTGGACCCTAAAACTGAAAGCTGTGGTCATTCTTAGGGTCAGACAGCTGGAGAGCATGTGTTCAGTCTCACTATGACAGGAATGAGATGACACTCTTGGACCACGGCACATGTTCTCTCTGGAAATGTTTCATTTTTTTCTACCAAAATCCATGTGGTGACATTTAGAGTTCTGATGAATACTGTCTGAAATACTGCTCATTAAAAAAACAGCAGCGTGAAAAATAAGACGGACAGAATAATGGTGTCTTATAGGAAAAATACAGACAAGTACAGTATCAGTAATTTTCTCCATTTCAATGTATCTACCTGGTCAGTGACATAAAAGCACCATTTTGGACACTTGTTTAAACTAGAAAATACAAAAATAGCAGAAGAGGAAAAAAACATTTAAAGTGTTTTCCTTTACATTAGTTTTACCTGTCTTGTTGTCTGATGACACATGAAGATCGGCCACAGAACCACAGCCACGCTGAAAACACAAGATTACAAGAGCTGGAAAACAAAACTATTGCTATTTTAAATAACAGTGTCATGTGATCTTCAGAAATCATAATAATATACTGATTTACTGCTCAACAAACATTTCTGATTATTATCAATATATTTTTTTTAAATGATACATTAAATTTTTTAGAACACACAAATGAATAGAAAGTTCATAAGAAAAACATCTATTTAAAATAGAAATCTTTTGGTACATTATAAATGTCTTTACTGTCACTTTTTAGCACTTTAAAGAGGTCATATGATGCATGTCAAGTTATCTTTCTCTTCAGTGTTACAAGCTGTGCACAGCTTTCTTTATAAAAGTTCTGACTTGTGACACCTGCCTGTATGAGGACTGATTCCTGAAGCTGACAGAGCAGTCTATGCTGGCTGTGCACAGAGACTAGAAAGAGAGGAACAGTCTGCTGCTGACCACTCACCACCTTTAAGATAGTGAGCTTTTCTTATTCAAAGAAGCTGCTGCTTACTATTCACACGGGAGTTTTGAGCAGTGAAGGGTTGTTTCTCCGATCACGAATACAGACATGGTGTTATGTTTACGAGGTGTGATGTAACACCATGTGTAAAAAGACTAAAAAAACTAAGTCATGATCATCAGTAATTCGGCTTAGAAGAGAAACAAAAATGTGTACAGTAAGTGGAAAATAATGCACCTTAAACTGCATAAACATTGAATTACACTTGTTTTACATTTGTTTTAGCAACATCATATGACCCCTTCAAAGAAGGATTTTTTTCTGTTGGCAAACAGACATGCCATATGAACTGAGAAATTTCCCTAAGATCTCATTTGAATGCATACCTGCAGATCTTATATTTATCTGTACACTGCTTGGCCAAGCCTGCAGGCTATGTTAACATCTGTGCCAGTATCTGAGCAGGTGAAGGCAAGATTGATAGCTCTTCACAGGATTTGAAAAAAGCCTGTCTTATGTGACTAAGTGCTCACTCAACAGTAATTGAGGCGCCAAAAACAATTACAGTGAAATACTACATGCGTGCACAAGCAGCCTGCAAGCAGTTAACTGTCAACAAAACTCAATTTTATGGCAAATAACAACCCCAAATTACCAAATCAACTCCAAAAGCTACAATGACAAAGGCAGCATTGCTTTACTTGCTTTTTTCAATGTTTTTAATAAATAGATTAAAAAAACATTCATACGACTCATTGACTGTCTGTGTGAGCAGGTAACACGGCTGGCCCCAGGGAAGCTCGGCATCTGAGACGAACACCTTCCTGTAAGAAAACCCATCTCTACCATGCTCCAAGCCATGTTCTAGATCTCCGCTCTGGGATCCACCACTGGAGCAGGCACCAGGGCTGATGGACCACTGGCCCGAATCGAACGAAGCCTCTGAAGGCACATCTTCACAAAGCATGACCACCCGGTCCTCCAGGTCACTGGTGGATCCGTGGCTGGACGAGGTGCTGCGGTGCTTCTTGGAGCGTAACTTCCTCTTGAGATTAAACATTTTGTTGGATTGAATGAATCCAAATCCTATTCTTTGAAAAGTGTGCAATCACACAAGGTGCAGATGGGTATTCTCGTCCAAATAGAAGCAAGTTCCAGCAAACGATCAGCAGTCTCAGTCCTCGGAGAAACCACACTCCATTACCACACATCAAGCTTTGAGAGCTTCGCCTTCACAGCTGCTGTCATGAAGGAGTACACATACTTATCTGTTCATCGAGTGGCAAGCGAGAGGGAAGACGAACTGCTGCTTATTCGCTCAAATCTTATCTGCGTCTGAAAGTGTATAGGGTGTACCTGAGCTATGCAGTAACACGATGAATGATAAAAACACACCCTCTGGGGATCCTTTCAGATTCAACACGCCCTCATTACTGGATTCTGGTTTCAAACTTTTTTCATAAGTGCCAATTTGAGCATACTTGAACTTAATCCTGCAAAATCCGACATAAACCTGTGAATCTATTGTGGTTGAGAGGTATTTGTATAAAGTCTGTTTTGGGCCAGCTTCTTGAGTCCAGAGCAAATTGTGCTCTTGAAGGTTCAAGCAGGTCAGACTACCTTTAAGTATGGCATGACAGATCTTGTTTACTGTCAAACATCAGGGATTTAGTACAAAAATTATAGACCCGACAAGGGGCAGAAGAGGTATTTGACAGACACAGCAAATACAGCCAGCAAGTCTGGAGATGAACTTCATAAACAGCCTGGAGATACAAGGGAATGTCAGCGATTTCTCTCTTCTTGTGTGTCAAGATTACCTAATCAACTATTTTTTGAAAATCCTCCTTAAAAACCTGGCTTTTTCTTTCCATTAGCACCATTGGTGGATCTAGAAAATGTGTTCTAATAGCTAAGACAAGAATTTTACGATAAGTTTGTACCTGTGTTTATGGATGACGGCATTGAAGAGCTTGCCATCTCTCCAGCTGGTGGTGAAGTTATCACACCGCAGGCCTTGGTAGCCCTCCACCATCCGTTGAGACCACAAGAGCAGCTTCTCCTTGGCGGTCATATCATCTGACTGACCGTTCACCTGGATATCTGAGATCTGATGGAGCCAGGGAAGACATTAAAACGGTCAGAAAAGTAGAATTCGAGTCTGAGCTAGTTTTTATTCAAATTAAACCTAGTTACTGTATATTAACTGCTTTACATTAACTGTAGCTTAACTACGGGCGAATGCATTAGAACTAGATAGACCACATTAAAACAAGACGGTACCAAGAAGACAAGAATATATTTTATTTTATAAAAGAAATAATAGACTTTACATATTTAGAAATGATCATTTCAGCTGTCAAAGTAAAACAAATTCAAGAAAATAAAGTGCTTCAGTAAAACAAATGATGTATTATACACAAATACTGCCGTTGTATTAAAACAAAGGAAGTATTAGTATTATATTAGTAGTGCTAAATGTTTTGAATCATTCTTTTACAAACGTGTACACAAAGGCAGAGTTTGCACTCTTTTCACAAAATTTCTGTGTAATACTTTTCCATACACTATGATTCTCAGGAAAATGATATAGCATTATACAATTAGAATTTGTTTTAAAAATTGTTTACCTAAAACTCCCTCACTGTTGCCAAGATACTTCGGACAAACATTGTGGTTAGCAGTGGATCATAAGATCGGTTTATAATAAAAGGCTTGTTCAAATTTAAGTCTGTGATTTTGCATGCATTTGTTCCTCTGGTGACTCATCGTCAGGATTCCCCTTTGGGTAATAACAGCTTAACGGCTCCAATCAAGTTTCCTCCTATTATAAGAGTTTTGTACGGAAGTCTGTTCGGTCTACACCTCTCAATTTTTATATTAAGGATGTACACAGGGACATGAATACACATCCTCCATCCTCACAGCATAGCTTTACGAGATCCAAAAGAGGGTATTTAAGGTCTGTTTCAATGCAGAATTCTTCTCAATGTCAATTTTTAGCAGTGACTGTAAGCCCAACAATTCAAACTTCTTGCAAAAAGCCATTGCAAGAATAAAAATAATAATAAATGGAAATACAAATTTGGCAAAATGGTGCCAGACTCAACAGCTTCTACGGAGCTAGTTCTGCATTGCTGCGAATAATTCTGGTACAGTTTTATTGTATTATAATCTTTACTCTATATTTTTCAAGGTGCCATTGTTCTGAACAACACGTTTCTGCAAAACGACTAATTCAAAACCTTTTGTGCCAAGATAAGCACTTTTCTAAATATTGCAGGAAAAGCAAACAATTAAGACGCATTCCCACAACCAAAAACAGCAGAATTGGTCTCATGAGTCACCAAACCAACATACCAGCGTGCCTGCTTCCACTTCCTTTAGGGAAGATGTGAGTCACCAACCGAAATGGACACCGTCCCAACCCATAATCCCCCACAGGCCTACTGTGACATCAAAGACGCACGCTTCGGTTTTTATTTCCCAGCAAAAAATACACGAATGCACTCCAGTCTCCTCATAATGAGACATTGTGTAGAAGTCCAAAAACAATAGAGCGCACTGGCATAGGTAACCCCCTGATATTTTAGTTCATGCACAAATTAACATGAGGCCATGTGTGAAAGTACAACAAATACTTGTTCCGTGCCGAGGGTGTTGTGTTTTGTGGGTGGGCTGAGAATTTTATTTGCCACAATGATGAAAAGCGATCTCTATATCACTGTTGCCAGATGATACATTAAACCCTGTCACAAGTCTGCACAGATGTCTGTGTTGTTACAGCGATAGTAACAGCAAGCTGAGAGACTAAAACATGTAGAAACAGTGAAAAGGGAAACGAAAATCTGTGAAGCAAAACCAAAGAGAGCATATAAAGAACTAATTAGAAAACGTCTGCTCCAAACAAGCAGAGCATAACCACTGCTGCACCAGACCTGGAAGTGAAGGATGATGGTCCATATTAGCCCGAGGGTCAGTTTTGGATTTCCATCCGCAATGTCGTCATTTCTGATGTTCACCAGTTTCACCTGTTAAACAATGAGATCTGTGTTAACCAGTGAAAGACCAGGCTTTTAAAAACGAGCCTGTAGACCCCTTTGGGTTTGTAAAGGTACTGCAGGAAATAAAAATGACAGTTCTAAACAATATTGATCAGTAATGCTAATATTTTTTGATGAAATGTTATCGGAAGAAAAATTTGCTTTTTTTATATTTGCTTAAGGAATTTATAGTTGGTGTATTTAGATTTGTTTTAGTATTCCTGATTATGAATAGAAAAACAAAGGGTAACAATAATAAATGAAAAGAAAAAAAATACAAATATGGCTTTTGAGGTGTTGGGTTCACTGTACCTGTCTGTGTTTGAGGAAGTCCAGTGCGATCTGTACATTCTGCAGTTTGTGAAAGCGCATACGACCCTTCTCTCTGGGCTGGGAACCAAATAAAGAGAGAGATTAACAAAGAGAAAGATCTTAACTAAATTAAATACAACCATGAAAAGGCAGAGATTATAATTGCACTGAATAGTTCACCAAAAAAGAAAATTCTGTTATTATTTACTCATCCTCGAGTAGTTCCAAACCTTTTGGGTCACCATTGACTCCCATGGTATTTTTTTCTTGTTATAGAAGTCAATGGTGGCCAAAACAGCCTGGTTACAAACTTTCTTTAAAATATCTGTGTGTTCGGCAGAACAAATACATTACTACAGGTTTGAAACTACGTGAGGGTGAGTAAAGTGAAGTCAGTCATTTTTGGGTGAACTATTCCTTTAACTAAATCTGCGAAACAATGACTAAAGTAGGAATGCCACAATACAGAAATAAAAGAAAAACATTAAATGAGAACGAAAGGTGAAAACGAACATACAAACATTTATTGTATAGTAAAATTATAAAACATTTTCGCCTTTCTGAAATGCATAAAAAAATAAATAAATAAATTAAAAAAAGTACCAACAAAAAAATTTGTGGAAAAAACAACGCATAATATTTAAAAAGAAAATCAATAAATTATACCCTAAATATAATTATATTCATTTGAAACCCAAGGACCAGAGATCTTCCAGCTTCATTATAATCTATTACCTGAACATACACCAATAACACCGCTATGTTAAGATGTGGACAAAATGCACCAGCATACAGTAAGAACATGCAATGACATTATCAATAAGTCATCACAATAAGTAGCCAATCAAAAGCTAAGCTGTCCCATGAGCTGGGCTCTTATTGGCTTGCAGTGCATGATGTCACTTAAGTTCTCAATGGATCACATTTTTGCAAACATGAGAAGACATGAATCAATGCAGAACTAAAACGAATGTTGAATACTAAACGAACATACATTACTAAAGTAGTTAAAGGGTTAGTTCACCCCAAAAAATAATATTATATCATTAATTACTCACCCTCATGTTCTTCCAAACCCATAAGACCTTCTTCGGAAGGTTAATCAAATGTATATTTTTGATGATATCATAGACCTCCATAGACAGCAACACAATGATCCAGAAACAAAGTAAAAACACGGTAAAACGGTCTGGATCTGCGATCATTTCAGCTGTGTTGCTGTCTATGGAGGGTCTGATAGCTCTATGATATCATCAGAAATATACATTTTAAACATGAGGATGAGTAATTAATGACAGAATTTTCATTTTGGGGTGAACTAACCCTTTAACGGTTCCCTGACAGTGCATTCCAGAATAATTCATCACAAAAAAATAAATAAATAACGCATTTAAATAACCACCCTGATTTTTATACTAGGATCTATTTAAATGTTTACATTTTTGTAAACATAAGGGGAGGACGGCACATGGCAAAGGAAGTGACATCATGCACAACACATTTCCCCTGGCAGTGACGCATGCCACACCCCTTTCCGGGGAGGCGAGCCGGAAATTTTCAGACCCAACTCACCAACCGCGAATTCCTGACAACGTCTCGCTCCCTCGGCTACCACAGCAAGAGCATCGCAAGAGAAGAGGCAAAGGCAAAGGGGTCAAGGTCAGGGCAGAGGTGAGCAAACAGGAAGTTGAAAAAGGAATGGTCAAGGGGGGTCAAACCGGTGCAGTGTTGAAACTGAGGCAGAAAATGTCAGATTGTTAATGTGTTAAAGGAGTGAGACGCAATGCAAAAGAGACACAGTCACAGTAGAAGTGCTCGTAAGGACGGGGAGATGTGAGGAGACGTTCGTTCCTATCTACACACTTCTGTATGTCATCCTGCTCATACAGATCTGTCAACCACTGACGCATGCAAACACAAATCCCAGGGGCTGTTAAAACAGAGTTATCCAATCAGATGCAGATTCCAATGGGAACTTTACTATAAGGACTATAAAGCAAAAGAGGACACAGGAAGAGGAGGGGCTTATGTTAAGGGAGCAGATTCAGGTAGTGAGACTGAGCCTTGCAAAAGCAGAATTTCAAACTGATGTTTGGAAGTAGGTTTTGAATAGGGTTGTGGATGGAAACCCGGATCCCATATTGGCATGAACTTACCAGTGTCTCTCCAGACAGCACCTCCAGCAGCGAGATGAGGTTGTGTCCATCTCGGAGATCCTCGTACAGGTCTGTAATGTGTCTCTGGGCCTGAATAAAACAGGAAATCATCATTACAAATCACAAGACAATTTAATACCACAGTTCTCCATATTAACTGATTATATGTTTACATAATGATCGCAAAAGTGTGTTATAATGTCTTTTGCAAATACATGACACAGTTGTACATTGAGGTGATTAATAATACACTATTATTCGTATGTTTGGGGTTTGAAAAATAAAAAAGTTGATCAAAAATGGTACAAATTATTTCTTTCTTTATATTTATCCAAAAATCCTGGAGAAAAATAAATGCATCACAGTTTTCATGAAATCATTAGAGCAGCAGAACTGTTATAATATTAATATTAACCCTTTAACTGCAACGCTTTTTGAACATTGACATGAAAGAGTCACTCTTTTCAAACTAACATTATTATAATTTACGAATGCTTTAGAATACAGACATGGTCTTTTTTTATTTTTTTTTTTTTATTTTTTATTTTTTTTTAAAGAGTATTTAAAAAAAATATATAAAAAAGTATATAAAAGTTGAAATTCACTGTTAAATGTAATGTAAAATGTACTGCACTATATTTAATTTGATTTAAAATTAATATTTTACAAAATTGGTTTTAATCCAAATTTGATATAAAATTAGTAATAAATGTTTCACTGAAACAGAATTTATTTATTTATTTTTTGTACTGTATTGCTGATTAATTAATTGCAGTCTTTAACTGCAAACTTGTTTTTAAAATATTACATTTTTGAATGGTAATGTATTTCAAATAATTTTATGCTCACATTTAATTCACCAGAGTAAAAACTTTTTTTTGGATTTGGATTTTTTTTAAGATATGGGCAAACGTCCTTTAAAGTGACTTTTCTCCTGTTCACACCTAGAGCTTTCCATGTACGGTTTAGTTTACAATGATGAAACTAACATCATAAATCTATTAGAATTTAGGTGAAGTTAGGTGGTTCTGTGCAATAAAAACCATACACTGTTTCTGAGAGCGGAAATCATCTGGAGGCTGAAGCAGTAAGCACAGAAAGTACTGAAGGAGACAGAAAACTCCAGTGTTAAAATCTGCATTTCATGCAAGGAAGGCAGGAGAGGTTGTATGTTAGCTCTAGGTGCAGATGTAGGAAGCTACGGTGCATGTGAAACCCATGCAGCAATACCAGAAGTCACTCTGCAAAGGTGTGATTACAGACACCACCTACCTCTGCCTTCCAGTGCTGACAGAGAAAGATGGAGGAAAGGATGGAACATGGAGAGATAAAAAAGAGAAAGGTTGGAACAGATGGGAAACACGACGAGAGGTGTATGACAGAAAGACAGCGAGAGACACACAGACAGATAAAACAGAAATGAACACAGATGCATGATGGCGTGAACATATCATTCACTTCATTTATTACATCAAATCCTTGAATAGACCTTTACTTGTATAAACAAGTCTACTGATGACAGAACTTGTCAGAAATGTATTTGTTTAGTTATTATTCAAACACGAAGCAACATATCAAATATGGTATGTGGTATAACATCGATATTAAACTGTCTTTTGTATTTAACTCACAGCTAAAATAGCAAGGAAACATGTCTGCAGAAGCCATCATTTTGGAAACTCATTCTTAATAAATCTTTTTTAATCTTAGGGCTGCTGTTCTCTGCGCCTAGTTTAAAATAAGAGAGAGTAAGGCTTCGCTGGCGCCCAGGTTTCCATCCCAAACGGCTTCATCCAGATGAGAAGGATTTCCTTACAGCAAACTAACAGCCCACAGCAAAGCCACTGGATCTCAACTGCAGACCACTGAATTAACCCTATACGCCTCCTTGGAGGAAGACTGGGTAGACTGATGTTTCACGTACGCTCTCAGAAATAAAGGTACAAAAGCTGTCACTGGGGTGGAACCTTTTCAAAAAAGTACATGTTTGTAGCCTAAAGGGTACATTTTGGTACGATAAAGGTACTTAAAGTGTACATATTTGATCCTAAAAGGTACAAAAGTGTACTTTTTTTAAAAGGTTTGGCCCCATTGACCCTTTATTTGTTGTGGAGTGTTGAAAGGGTGACAGCGCACTGCATTAAGAGAAATGATCATTCAAGTTTTCATAACGTCTGGCCAAATTAAAGTTTTTACTAAAATCTAAATCATCTCTGAGAGGAAGGGAGCCCCCTGGTGTTTCAGGGGCAAAACGCAGCTTGCGTATTTTCCTATAGGGGAGGTTGGCTCGTTTGCACCAAGAACGATAAAAATAACAACAAAGTCTACAGTCCACACAACTATAGCAATAGAACAGGTATTTTTTTCGACTGATGAAGAATACAAACATTGACAGCCAATCACAGTCCATCCCGCTATAACGAGCTTAAATATAGCGCTTAAATAACTTATTACAAAAAATATTCTTTGTATTTAAACAAATAATCGTTTTTTTTTTAAACAGCCTAAAGAATATTGAAGGTATGACGTGTAATTTTAAATGATCCTTTAGATACTGGTTAAAGTGGAAATTCTTTTAAAGATAAAAACATTAATTAATTAATAAATGTTTGTGCAGTTTGAACCGCTGCAAAAAAATATTTTTTCAGAGGTTGTATATATGCATAAATAATAATTATTTATATTATTTATAATTTATTTATTTAAAAAAACATTTCAGGTTCTTTGCTGTCTTTCCACTGTCGAATTTTGAAACGCTTTCTTTTCAACAGTTGGTGAAAGCGTCCGCCTGTGGGCCAGACTGCTGGATGGAATCCAAGCGCCACCAAAAAAACAATCTGTTTCTTTGGGGATATAAAACGAGACCAGATGTTGATGACTCATCCTCACATACTCCTAAATAAATAAACAGCACCTTTCATCAGTGCGGTGTGCTGGGTGTGTACGGGACGATTATTCAGCCATCATGATCTCGGCAGCAGTAGCAGTTACACACACTAACCATATGTTTTCACACACTGTCCTGTCCTTCCCATTCTCTCTTTCACACACCTATCATTTCCACTCTTGCACTTTAAGCGTCACACGCTGTTATTTTCCATGTAATGACAGACAGCTGTCATCACAGTCATTTGTAGTTACTTCACCAATCACCTTCAAAACAAGCCTTTGAGATAATGGATTGACCAAGAGATATTTGACTCTTTGTGACTGTAGTTTGCAATTTCTGTACGGATGGTGATACCTTCATCAGATGCTTGTTCACCCATTTCGTGAAGGTCTTTTTCTGTACTCTATCCCGTTCATCTGCAAAACACAAAAAGACAACATTTAGTGCAATCTGAGAGACAGTGAATGTTGAACAGCATACTAATGGAAACTTCTAAACAGAAGTATACATATCTACTAAGATAATAGTGCTGTGTGTGGTTTGTATGTGCTTCCACATAGTGATAATTTTAGAGAAGCAAAAAGCTTAGAGGAATTATCATAGGTTTTACATCAAATTTGCTTGTGATTATTATATTTGCATGTGATTTCATTAAGTAATTCTTTTATGCTTTTAGACAGTAAGGATGCCTTAAATTGACTTCTAATTAAATATATATATATATATATATATACACACACACACACACACATTTTTTTTAAAATCATGGTTTTAACAAAAATCAGAAATTTTTAACTGCTTACAACACTGACAATAATAATGTTTCTTAAGCAGCAAATCAGCTTATTAGAATGATTTCTGAAGGATCATGTGATACTGAAGAATGGCGAATTCAGCTTTACATAACAGGAATAAATTTGTTTTTAAAATGTATTCAATGTAAATAATATTTTACATTTAAAAGAAGCCTTGCTGAGCATAAGAGGAGCATTTTTTTTATTTTTTTAAATGCTGCTGACCACAATTTTCCTCAATGGTATTTATCATGACCCAAAATTGAGCATTGAATGGGTGGGCCCATGTTATTAACATGCTGTGCATCTCTCACAGACACCAGAGTGATTATGTCTCTTTTTAGCTGACCTAATTTGAGCGTTTTTCAGTTCTTAGTTTGTGCATCTATTTTCTTTACACGAGTTGAGATATGTGCACTCGTTCATGACTAAACAAGAGATTCCCTACTGACAAAAAAAGAAAGATGATCTTGAACCAAGACAAAAAAACACCATGACTAACTTTTCACTGGCACTGTTTTACTGTTACATGCACTCCTGAATTTGTTTAGATGTTCCGCATTTGCCTTCATCTCAAATGACCATCATCAATGTCATCAAACATTTATGTGGAAACTTGCTGAAAGGCGTGCTAAAGGAGAGAAAGCACCACCACCTGAACAAGTTTCACAATGAACTTGTAAAATGCTTCATGACCAAAACAAGAGAGTGATCTGGAAAATCAATATACATGCTGTTTTTTAACTTTATGATAATGGCACACTTGATCTAGCGTTAAAAAGAGAATACAAGAGGTAAGGTTAAAGGAGACTCTGAGAAGCAGCACATCAGCTCTCTATCACAAGATGAGCAAGCAAAAAAAAAAAACAAATCTCAAACTTGTGATAAGGCCTCCAAAGTTCTGTTTTCATCACCATTTCATCAAAACATTGAGATACGATAATGCAGGACAAACCATCCGTAACAAAACAACTGCAGGGAAGTGGATGCATGTTGCTGTTCTGTCATTCGGTTGCCATGGCAGCCACGTCAATTGGCATCACCACATCACTTCCTGTTTCTAAAACCTCGTGCTGTCACGAAAACCAATTCCTGTGAGTCATTGTATGAAGCCCTTTATGAAACAATGAACATTTATCTAGTCACCTAAAAAACAATTTATTTTTTAACGATTTAGCTTAAAAAGACAAAACTATTCAGATGCATGTGGAGACATGAAATGACAGGACACAGATGCTGCAGTTTACTATTGATCTCTTTAAGTCTAAGTACTGATTTCCATCAGTAAGTTGATCTCGGGACAGCTCTGAGACAAGTGTGACCACCTGAACAGTTGAACAGGTCAAAGCCTGGATAAAAAGGGTGCTTAAAATTCCAAGCAAAACAGAACAGAGCCTCGTAATGAAAAGGTATCGCCTATCAGCATATCTCAGGCCAGAATACAAGCTTTAAAGTTAATGTTCCATGCCACAGAACCCAAGCTTTTCATGTGAGAGAAGATGCATTCCTCTGCACAGAAGCTTTGACACTCGTTAAACTGAGCATGCATAGCTTGAGGGAACCGGAATACGTCAGGGTAAATTATAGTTCAAAATAAATCTAGAACTTTACAATGTTTGAGCTGTGAAGTACTCTCTTTTCCAGCCATGCATGTGCACGCAGGACCACAACCCAGATTTGGGATCCACCTTTGTGATGGCCCCTCCCTTTCGAACCCAAAAACTTCACTTTGACAGCTTATCCTTCTTATTATTGGTTGGAAAGATGTCCATCAAGGACCAGAATGATAACCTGACTGCACAATTGATTGCATAAGAAAAGAAGCCTTATATATGTGTCAAATTAAAGCAACGTCAATAAATCTAGCTATAAAAGAATGCACATTAACAAATTTAATTGGACATTGAAACATTGGAGAAGCATATCAAAACTAAATGTAGCGAGTTTTCTGAGAGTTTCCGCTGTACCTTTTCTTTCATCCATGGCCCTCAGCATCCCCTGGTAATGACCTTCTTCTGTGAAGACCACATCACTGCCGACACTGTCGCTGGAGTACGTTCTATAACCGTGATATACAGCCATTCCTGTACTTCTGCTCTTGCTGCAAAACCACCGATCTGCTTAAACCACCTGAACTGCTTCTCTTCACCCGTCTGGTGTTTCAGAAAGCAAAAGAGAAGATCCATGCAGGCGAGTGGGTGTGTTCCAAGCCAGCTCTTTTCGCCCTCCCTTTTCTCGCTTTTCTTCCCCTCTGCTTCTGCTTCTCTTCCCCTCTCTAACTCTTCCTTCTTTTTTTACACGTCTTGCTAAATACCTGTCTCTAGGCTATAAATTCAAAGCAAGCTCTCGTTTTAGAGTGGTGGGTCTCTAATTTCGTGGTTGAAAAAGCGTGAAAACGCACAAAAGAAAAGTTGACGCCGTTCGAGAACAATAAGAAACTCAGCACAAAATCACAATAACTCATTGTTCTTTTTTTGCAATATTACTGCTACTTCTGCTCAGAACCATA
>JAUMHI010000064.1:14167146-14177450 GCA_032359435.1 Enteromius unitaeniatus
CTAATGCTGCAATGATTTTTTCCAGTAGATTTTCCAACCGAAATGTGTTTTAGCTACAGTGCTAGTGCTTTGATGTTCAAAAGACTTTGTGGCAGTGCAGGTTATTCAATATTTGAATAAGTATGCAAACAAAGGCGGTGTCAGTACAGGTGGGACGTGTTGAGCTGGCAATGCATTTGTGAGATGACCTCACGTTCAATAGAAAGATAAATTCAGATTTTCACCCATCTATACTTCCAGCTCACAGCATTCACAATGCATTTTTCTTTTTTTCGGAAGGGCTTACAAAAGAACCATCTCACCAGGGAGTTCTTCTTTCAAAGCCTCTGGCATCTTTACCGGAGATACTGTTTTCTTTAAATCTACTTATTGTGAAGTGGCATACAAGTACTTGACACACAAGCCAGTGAGAATTAATTATGTAATTTGTGCATAAAATGAATTCGCATATACGGGGCGGGTAACAAATCAGACTTTGACTCAAACCAAAACCCTCAGAATCACGAAGACGACAGTAAATATTGTGATGTTTGTGAGTCATGCGACATAAGAACTTTATTTGAAGGAATTCTTCATAGTTGACTCATGTAGAAAATCTGACTCACTTGCTCTGTACCACATCTGCAGCACAGGAAATATCAGCTTTTGTGGTCCTGTGTACGAAAAGCAGCACTTTTACCTCAAGAGTACTACAGAGTGAAGTTGTGAATAATAAGCCAGAAACACAAAAAGCGTTCGAAAAGGAAACTTGTTGCATTTAACCTGATGTTAAATGTATCTATAAAATTCCTGTATGCTTTGCACGGCTGTTTGACTGCAAGCAAAATATGGTGCTTATCTTCAGAGGAACCTATCTAATCATCAGAGTTGATGGGTAACTGAGAAATATGTGTTGAAAAATATTTGGATTTTTGTCCAAAATATTGCGTTTTTGGATTTTTCTGAAGATAAGAATTACTATAATATAGCAAGGTGTGGTCAATGGGAACTCTACACTTGACATCTTGAAAATGTCAGCACCCTCCTAAAGGCTTACTTAGTACAAAAAAACCATTGAGACACTGAATGTAATAACAAAAAAGCCTCCACGATCACACAGTACATGCTTGCCTACTTTAAATCTTAAAATCACCTCTTCAAATTATGTTTCAACCACATAAAAAACATATATGTCCTGAAAAAAAAGTGATATACCTGACTGTTCACAGATACTTTTAAGTACAACTTCTGAAAAATTGTAAAATCATGGCCGTTTTTGAAGCCTTGCACATTTTTATTGAAAAAAAGTAAATATTTATATATCTATTAAAATGAAATTCAATAAAGAAAACATAAAACTTATTCTAAATGGAAAAAAAACAGCTATATAAATATAATAATTTAGTAACTGGACTTTAAAGTATTATTTTTAGATATTTGCTTAGGGATCACATGAGAACACATCTAATGGCTGACGTGTTTGAGATCTTCATGTAACTCGCTGGTATGAGTGCGGCTGTTTTGCTCGTATCCAGGATACACACATCACTCACAGAAAGTAAACTGTGGTGGCATCGTGTGCGCTGCAGAGGAAGAGCGTTCTTAATTTAAACCGGCTATGGTGAACTCCCAACATAACCATCCTTAAACTTGCCACAGCCAGCTGACGTTCAAATGCAACCTTACACAACTACCCTTTACAACGGCCGGTGCATGGGGCACGGAGCATGCTCAATTATTCTATTTGTGCACTGCAACTGAACGACCTTCAGCGATCAAAGAGACCACAGCCGACCTAGATTCAACTGGCACACGACTGAGTCTCTTAAAACTGACAACCTTTTGTGTAATCCTTATCACCTGCTTCTGAAGTGAAGAGCCACCGCTGGCACAGTCACCACAATTCACCTCATAAAACCCCTTCTGAGTACACCCAGAAAAGGGAAAGTACATATAGTGGAGTGCACACAGCCCTGAAGTCTCTAAAGGCTGCGTTTATTAACAGGAATTATTGCAACTGTTTATTTAAAAAGAACTTATTTCTGTGATAAAACATACACAACCTTATCTGTTGTTTTCTTTCTATAATGTATTTTCATCAAGGAACATCTAAAACTAACTCCACAAACTGGAGTTTCAGGTTTATCTCTTTAAGTTGAGACCACAGGAACATGCAAGCTAATGAGCGCTGCCCAGGTGTCTCAATGCAACGCAACCTGTCCTCCAGCACAACAGCCCTCATTTACCAGTCAAACGAGCCCTGAGTACATATCTAACGCCCAACAACCACACCCAGTCCCGATGGACAGCAGAACAATAGTCAATTATGCTGAAAACGCGCCACATAATTAAACTATTCCATCAGAGCCCGACTCTGTTTTACATTAGTAAAAAAAAAATAACATGCATTTGTTACTCCACTTGTATCTACAGTATAGAATTTAAAACAATCACCTGTGCATATAAACGCAGTGTTCGTTTATGCCATCTCTTTAAAACAAATTGAATGAAGGATTAAATTTGCTTCCTTTGCTGAACAAAAACGGAGGGATTCAAAAACGCTGCCAATGAAAACAGCACACCATTAAAAGCAAGGTCGTCTGGGAATGTTTTGCTCTTGATAACGCGAGACATTATTAGAATTTTTTGTTATAATGCAAATGACGGGCCAATCAGCAACACAAATGAACACACAATATGTAAATAATGCCGTCAGTAGTTACAAAAGTGTCCCATTTGACATGACGGTATCCAAGAACACGCCCCTGGACACCGGTCACCTTTCCACACCTCTATCTATTTAAATAGACTGCCAGATAAAGGGCAGGTTTGAAGGTTAGGTTAAGGGTGTGCACGTCAGAAAAATGTCCCTGCAACCCTCACAGTATGATTAGATGATAACAGCTTTTCAGCATGTCTTACAGTACAACGCCTTAGGCTAAGCCTGCAAAGACAACTGAAACCAGGTGGCTTCTTCCAGACACTAAGAATAACAATTTACGTTCTCCACATACCAGTAAGACTCTCCTGAACATGAGGAAAAACTCTGCACATCATTTTTTAAGTTGTAGTGTGAGACTGACATTCATAAAAATATAATTACGCCAAGAAAAGGTGCTCAAAACCACAGAAAATACAGGTTATACTACAAACGCCTGCCAGAATAGTAAAACCCAGACTTTAAATGAGTGAGCTTTATGCCACAGGCAACCCATCAGAAGACACAACGTCATCACGCACTGTCCAGAAGTTAAAGGGTTAACCCCGCAGTTTCAACACAACACAGTGAAAAAAAAGAGAGAGAGAGAGAGAGAGAGAGAGGGAGGGAAATTGAGGGTGTGCTGCACATGTGTGCAGAGAGAGCAACAGCGCGCTGGATAAAAGCTGTGCGATACGATCACAACCCTTCTTCGAGCTTTAAGTGCATGAATTTGTTTCTTCTTACCTTCGCTGACTTGTCTTCGCTGCATCCATTTCCACACGGCTATTAAGGTTGCCACATGCCCCAAAACCACCAGGGTTGGGAACACGGTTCCAGGCGGATTTGCCGGCATCGGGCCTGGGATACAGTTTGTGAGCTCTGCTCACCGGAGCAAGCCTTGAGGTGAAAGGTGAGGGAGAGGAGGGGGGAGGAGGCTGGGGGGCTTTAAATGTACCCAGCAGAATACTTTCTCCAACTACAAGCGCTCTAAACGACAGCTGCCCCCCTCCCTTTTTTATTTTTTCTCCCCGTCTCTCTCTCTCTCTCTCTCAGTCCGTGACTCAGAGCGCTGGTAAAAAGCATTTGAGCTTCCTCCACCTCCCGCCCTCCTTTCACAACCTCTCTCGCCTTGACCAATCGCTCAATTCCTGGGTACTTTTCGTTTTTGTGCTCCGCTGAAGCATGCTCACTCACTCCGGTTCATTCTGTGCAGTCTTATGATTCAGAAGAGATCATGTTTCAGCACGGCAACTACAGTTGTTCTCTTATAATCCATTGTTGGAGCTTTTTTCTCGTCTGCTCAGGCTCGAGTCTCCGTCTCAAGTTAATAATACATGAGTGGGGTTTGTTTTTGGGAGTGCACATACACATTCATTTGCCCTCAGCGGCTGATAACAGTCTGTATCTACCATACTATTACATAACATCTCGTTCCAAGGTTTTTTGGTCTGCAATATGAAAAATTTAACTTTTTATGTATAGTTTAGTGTAAATCTATAACTGTACATGACACATTAGAATGATTTTCTTGTACTTTGATTCATTATGTAACTGCACTGTACGTCCAGCAGAAAATGACTTCCATATGTTTTCCAGTTTGGCCACATGCTGTAACTTTCCAGATGCCCCCTCAATCAAAGCGCCCCGTGCATGGACTTTCGTTTCTAAACAGTGGGAAATCAAAATACCAACAGATGCACTAGACGTCCTGCCATTACTGCTGAACAAACAAAACTATTATTAAGGACTGAAAACATGAGAACACGCAGAACCTACAGCACAATTATTTGCAAATTAGTATTTCTGCAAGTGCTGTGCTTAAGGATATTATTCCAGAATGTTTGTTTCCAAACACACTGCTCATGGCACACCCAAAGTCATAAAACACACACACTGCATAATCACACTAAAGGACAAAGTAATGACATTATTCTGAAACTGTGTACTGCTCTTTAAAAACAGACCATCTTGATGATTCATGACCAAGGAGCGGAGGGGGAAGTTAAACACTACCGAATAAAGCTCCGCAAATAGAGCCAGCGACACATTAAACGGGACTCATGCTATGCATAGACGAGACGACGAAAGAGTTTAAAAGTAGAAGAGAATCCAGGTCAGGAATGTAGCTATGCAACAACCCTAAGACACGATCACTCGCTGGTTGTAAAAAGTTACACGCCAACACACACAGCCTACCAAGAATCATCATCCAAGTTACTGAGAATAAAGTATTGGCAGGTGAGATAGATAGACATGCAGGCACAATGCTCATCTGGAAACTGCTGATGGATAGAACCAAAATGGCGTCCTCTACAGGCCACACCCTGACCTCACTTCCTTTTCCTTTTCACCTGCCATCTATGCACAAGGTGAGATATTCAGTAGAGATGGAGCAGCTCACAAGCAGAAGTGAATAAAAAAACAGGATACACTGAAACTCAAAATCAAATTCTATGCATTTAAACTTTTATAATACAAAAATTGCTGTGAACACAATTAGGAATAGCAAATTACATTTCACCAAAGTCCTCTAAAACAAGGGTCAGATTTAATGCTCATACAGTGTCTAAATGTATATATAGCCCACAAAAAGTCTTTGGTATCAACCTACCATCGGGTCGAGATCGGCAGCAACAGCAGCAGAGGTTCATGTCGAACAAAATTGGCCCTTCTATCGTTCTCAAGCAAAACACTGACACCAACTGCTAATGTAGCACATCTGACCTCAAGACATTGTATTCTGATCAAATCCAGAGGGGCGTACGGCAGTCAGAAGCGGGAAAAAAAAAAAAAAAAGAGAAAAACATGGAAGGAAACAGGGAGGGAGAATGAGAAAAAAAAAAAGAGAGAAAGGGTAGCGGGTTTTATTCAATCCAAATGTTTTCCATTGTGGAAACTGCATCTCTGGAACGGCGGTAAAGTTCATTACACACTTAACTGTATAAACATAGCAAACAGACTTATTTTTGGACTTTTTGGAGAAGCATGTGGAAGTTTGACTATAGTGCAAACCCACATATATAACAAAGATCTCATTGTGTAATGCCTCTGAAGTCATAAAGCAGTGGGCTGTCCCTAAAACTGCTAGAATTAGAAGATAAATGGGAACCTCAAGTACAGGGTTTGCAAATCTGGACTGCCACATAACTGCAGTTCAAGTCTGCTGGGGTTTGAGAAATAGATTTTAGCAGTACATCCATCTCGGTTTCAAAATCTCAGTGGAGTAGTGGGTGTACCAATAATATTAGCCTTGAGAATAATACAAATGGAAAATGTGGTGACTTATTGGACTTGGGTAGCTTTTAACTAGATACTAACCAATTAGGTAACTCCGCGTCTACCCCTTGAGGAAAAAACATTAGCATGCAGATATAAACTAATGGACATCTGTTTAGCTCAAAAGATAAATACTCACAATCAAATAATTTATAATTAATTAAAACACTGATCAAGTTTCATAAACAAAAAAAAGTGTGTTTATTTGTGTTTCCCTTTAAATATGCAAATCAAATGTTGCCTACCTTGGCCCTTTTGGATCAAATCCTCCATGTAGGATCTACCATCATCAATCTCCATTATAGCTTGTTTACTAAACTGAAATCACTTAGAGGAGGACAGCGCTTCACTTTTCTTCTCTCTTACCCCGTTTGTCTTTATTTCACTCAGCAGCCCGCGCTAAAGCTGGAAATACAGTTTTTGGTCAGATTGAGGCTTCAGAAGCAGGCATGTTTCTCTGCCCGTTTCAAAGGGAGAGAGAGAGAGGGAAAAAATGAATGGATGTTAATTGGTCTCAGATCTCCGGTGTCATTTATCTGCCAGGGAAAGGAAACTTCTGGAGCAAAGGATGAATGGTTTGTTTTACTATAGCGCACTGCCCCAGCTGTAAAGTCCCATGATCATGTATGAATTAAAGGGTTATTTTTTAAGTTTTTGTGGATATATTTCAACAGGAGGGGGCAGTATAGAGTCGAGCAGATGTGAGAGGGGCGTAGCCTGCATCCTGTGCCATGACCTGTGACCTCTGTGTGCTGTTTAAAGCTGAACCAAGATCCCAAAATTCTTTGAAAACACTTCAAAGACAAGCGCGTATAAAAGAAATAAAGTCTTAACTGCAGGAATATGCATGGCATATAATTCAATTTTGTCCTTTTTTTTATTTTTCAAATAAGGATTGATTTACTATTTATCCTCTTAAAAGCAAGTTTCCCTAGCTCTCCTTTAGACTTTAGGGAGCCTGCAGCACATATCACTTTCAAATAGCTCTGCGGGCGCCTGTCCTTCTGGCCTCATAAATAGTCTGTCTAAGAGCGGCATGAAGATTCCAGCTGCCATTTCACTTCAATTATGGTAGGATTGATTTGCAACAGGCTCTTTTGTGTTTTTCCAAAAATGCACCAAACAGCTCCTTCATAACAGCCCACAAACAGCACAATAATAATAAGAAAAAATCCAGCTAAAACGGTTTACTAAGAAAGAAACTTTTTGCCACTCCTGAGTCATTATGAGGTACAGAAAGCGCATGAGGAAGCACCTCCACCCGGGGGTCTCTGCTCTGAAGGTCAGACAGCCTTAGTGAGACACTCTTTCCATATTAGGCCCATCTGATTTCTTCCAATGCTTACAGTAAATAACGTCTGGAAAGGGATTTTGAAGTATTACTGTCATCTCGACACATCTAGACGTATTTGTCACATTTATCACGTATTTGAGTTTCTTTAACACAGAGATACTTGGTATGCCTTTTATATGCAACAAAACTGGTTACTCATCATTCGGTTCCTCAGAATAGTAAAGCCCGAGGCACATACTGTATAGTAAAAGCATGAATGAAAGGGAGGGTTCTTCACCTGACCTGCAGTGCTAATGCAATTCAACCTGTTTTTCATATCATTCCTTAAACTTGAACAAGACAGTATGTGTAGTAGACACATCTTGGTAAATCATGGCAACACTTTCTATGAAGCCTGTATGTATAATAGATTACAAGGGTGTTCTTAAGGCATTATAATAAAGGCATAATGCAATTAAAAAAAATATAAAAACTCATAAAAATAATTATAATACATTACAATATTTAAGTATTTGTGATTATACGTTTTAAGAGTATGATTATTTATACCACACATTGAACACTGTATTACATGGATTATGTCATATATTGACATTGTTTATTTAAAGATCTGCACAACACCTTACATCATCAGTATTTCAGTGTTTCCTGTGAGGATAGTGTGAGCTACAGTAGCTAATACTTTCAACTAAAAAAGGCAATGTTTGTTATTTAAAGCTAAGAGTGTTAGTAGACTTAGGTAGGGTAGGTGGAATATATTCAGTGGCACACTACTAATACTCTCATGAAGGCTAGCTGACGTGTAGCTGCAGAGGAACTTATCAACAGCTGTTTAAAGGGCAAATTAGAAATTAATCTGAGCTGATATCTGATCTTATGGCTGTATTGTTATTTTTATTACTTATAAGTGGTATTTGTCAGCTTTAAGAAAAGTAACATCAGTAAAAGACTTATAACACATTATACCTATCCATTGTACATGGACATTAAAACTGTTCTTATGAATATTCATAAAGTTAGTTATATTATAATGCAATATGCATTCATTATGCCTTAAGAATACCCCTATAATGTATTATAATAAATACAGTTAACAGAAAGTGTTACCAAAATGATAAATCCCTGCAAACTATGCAAAACATCAGGCGCCACTGCATTATAGACAAAGCAATTATTAAATTAAACTCATTTTAGACAGTAGGCTGCCTGCAAAATCAGACTTGGCAGATTCGGTGGATAATGAAACACTGTGATTGGAAACTTTCAACAGGGGTTTTTCCAGAACTAAACAATCAACAGCCTGGACAGTACGTTTAGGCCCAAGGGCTTTCATGGTCAGTAAAGGAAGAGACAAGAGCGTTAGTTTGTACAGAGTCCAGCACAAATCCTCACAAGACTTTGTGCTTGAAACATTTTCAATTTGTTTTAAAATATTTATCAAATTTAAGCAATTCTATTTCAATACTGTTAGATAAAGAGCAAATAAACACCAAAATTGATTTTAGGTAGATGAACATGAATGCTTAGTTCATAAAAATAAGGAGATATGTTGAACAGCTGTTTCCAATTCCTGAACCATTGGATTTCGAATGCTGTGTTTTAAAGACGAAATCTATAAATCTACATCATATGCTTTATTTACAGTAATAAGTGATTTAAATATAAGCATGCACCAGAAATAGATGATGTTAATTACAGCTCCTTGTGTTTCAGAATGCATGATTAAACCTAATGAAAGGCAAATGGTGTCAGTGCTGAAAGGACTTTTTTTTGCTTCATCTCCCTTTAGCCGTCGCTATGATACCTTCATACACAATCATCATGCTAATGGATGCTAATGGAAATACAGCTTTAGTGCTAATCTCTCAAAGGAAGATTTAGACAATGGTGGCTATGTGTGCAGCATCTGGTGATGTATATGAGGCCTAACTCCAAATGTGTGGAAAGAAACATGGCTTACGGGTTGAAAAAAAAAAGTTAATGGAAACATGACATCAAGCTCTCTTGGACTCAAGTTGGAGTGTCTGTTTCACGTCACACATTTAATACTTTGAATAATGCATCTGTGTAAGTGCTATATATCAAAAACGGTATATTTGCATTAAGGGGTAATAAAAGCTGACTTTAAGCAAACTACACACTGCCCTCTGGAGGTTAATGCTGGTTATATTTCAAATACTTTGAAACGCAAATGAAATAAAGGAATCACTGACATATCCAAATGAAATTAATCACCAGAGTACAACAGCAGTACATTTTCAAGACACTCTTTCCTGATTTCAAACACAATTTTGAAATTGTCTGAGACACATCTAGACATCTGCGTCTCATAAATCTGTACTCCAGTGACTCCAAACATTCATATTTATCTGCTGCAGCTTCATTGACAGAGAATGAATTATCAGTCACCCATAAAATCTTACACAAGGTTTATAATCTGTCTTCCATTTAAATCCCTGTTTCGAGAATTCAAGTTTCACAATCTGTTCAGATTTCAGATATTTGGCTAGAAAGAAGCACACGCTCTGATTAAAATTCCAGCGTATGTTGAGTTATGAATTCAGATAAACATCTGAACTATCAAAAGACATAATAGTTGACCACCTTAACTTGCTGCTACAATAACTTAATGAACCTGTCTTCATTAGTCAGCTTTAAATCAGCACTATATAGCTTCCTTTAAAGGGGTCGTATGATGTTGCTAAAAAAAACATTATTTTGTCTGTTTTGTGTATTGCAATGTTTATGCAGGTTAAGGTGCATTATTTTCCACATACTGTATGTTATTGTTTCTCCTCTAAGCCCCGCCTCCTGAAACGGGTCAATTTGTACAAAGCTCATAATTTAAAAAAAAGTGGGGTGTGTTCTGATTGGTCAGCTATCCAGTGTGCTGTGATTGGTCGAACACCTCAAGCGTCTGATGGAAATGCTCCGCCCCTTACCATAACGTTGGTAAGTTGGAAGTGTTGCATCACTTCTCGTAAACATAACAGCATGTCTGCATTCGTGATCGGAGAAACAACCCTTCACTGCTCAAAACTCCCGTGTGAATAG
>JAUMHI010000064.1:14198894-14221018 GCA_032359435.1 Enteromius unitaeniatus
GGAGCAGGCTTTCAGTTAAAAGAGATATTATGTTGCTTCTAACTCTATTTTACATGCAAATAGAGCCAAAATCACAGAATGGAGACCAAACCAGTTACGTGTGTTTGTGTGTGTTTTGAGAGCGTGACAGTGATTAAATAAGTAGAGAGAGTGAGTGGGAAAAGGAAAGAGGAAGAAAAAAGCCTTTTTGTATGATGCATGTCCTGCAGCCTATCTCAGAAAGGAAATGGTAAAGCTTCCTGAGATGAAGATGGGGTTAGAGGAAGTCAACTTTTATCACTTGAAAAAGCAATTAGCTTTTAAAGAATGAAGTGGGTGCGAGATGCAATTCTGCTCCCCTTTCTAAAAACTAAGTCAAGCTGGTAGCAGCTATGTTTGACGATTCACAGCCATCTTAAAAACCCCTAAAGGTCTCAAGGGGGCAAACCTACCCCTTACCAGAAGAAAACCCCTCCACCAGATGTGCCCTCATTAAGAGCATTCCCGAGGTGGCCATGATCCATAAACCCATCAGCTCTTTTCCAAACCCCTGGATAATGCTTGTCAGTATTTGACATTTTTAATGTCTCTGAGAAACTCTTTCTTAAACTACTGCAAATATTTTGGCTTCGGGAGCCATGAAATGTCAAAATAAATACTGCTGACTGTGCACACGCTTATATAAGAGAAGGGAGTATATTTCTGAGAAAAAAAAAAAAAGAAGCATAAATCCTGATCAAATCTCCCTTGCTGCTTTGGAAATGCCACGTTATAAACTCTTGTGAACTATTGTGATATATGTGCGCAGAACACCAAGTGTGGAATAAAAACAGAAAGTGCCTGACTAATCAGGAGATTGGATATATGCCCTTAAATATTTAAAATGGATTATGCACAAATCATAGCTACTTCATCAAAACTAGATTTATTACATGCACTGAAGAAAATACCTCACTGATAGGACGCCAGTGTGCTGTGGCTTTGACAGGATGCTGCTGTGTGGGTGAATTGTTTTTAGCGTGTTGCTAAGGTAGTTCGGGTTGATACTCAGTGGAGAGAGTTCAAAGAAACAACGCGTCTATTTTCAGCATTTCTACACATCTATACTGACAGATCAATGACGACATGACACTAATGTCTTTACAGCAGCAGGACAGATGTCTTTTTGGCCTGAGGAGCTTTTAATCTTGGTCTATGTGATCAGTATCACCCAAACTCTGCATGATTTGTTTGCAGGAAACACTGGTCAATCCAAAACACATTTCTCAGGTATTTTTGTTACTACTGACACCATGTGGTGGTGGTAGGACTAACATCTGGGGGATTTAGCACTATAAAATGTTTAAAAATAGAATTGGAACAAATGACCTGCCACCATCTTCTTTATTGACTGCCAAGAAAAAAAGCAACGTTACACTTGCATCAATTCAATTAACCTGGACTATAGGTCATTAGCCAAAATCAGTATATTGATTGATTTAAACTGATATTGCTCATTGATTGACTTGCTTTGATATGCTTTTGTGCTATGGCATATCATCACTATATGAAAATATAAAGATAATTGAAAGAATAGAAGGTCATGTGCTTCTAAAATATCTGTAAATAATTCACTGGATTTTTTGAGGTCTGAGGCATGTGGAATCAGCTTTATGCTATTTATAGTCAATGGTGAATAATTGATTCATCCTGGCGTGGTTACAGATTTTCCCCAAGAACTTTCTGGAACCAACAATGTGAAAATGTTCACTAGACTAAACTAAAAACTGCAAGCTGAATAGCAGTCTGTCACACTGTACTATATCTACACGCGCTGATTAAACTCTTCGTGACATACATGCAGATCATACTGGTTCCTGTGAGGAGTAACACGGAGGAAAGACTGAGAAAGATGCTGAATTCCTTCCATCAACACCTCAAGAGATTTACTAGGTCTGAATGCATTTTTAAAGTATGGATGTAAAGACAAAAATGTTGCGTGGGTAATGCATGAAAAAAATGTATGCATACAATAATTTAAATCTGCTTTTAAATATAGCAGGTAGTTGATATGAAAAAACTGGTAACTATAACTCACTGTCACCCGGCATTTTAGCTCAGTGCTTGCTTCTCCATGAAACCCATAAAAGTCCCCTTTCTCTGATGTCTACACAAGTAAAATTCCAGGCATTTTCGAGCATTCTGCAGTGCTCAGTCTAGCCGGAGGCACCGTGTACGAAACCCGGCACCTGCAAAGGGAGAGCAGGCCAGAAACTCTTTAATAAAGAGCTAAACTAAAGACTGACTCGGACGCATTTGACTTTCAGCATGATAAATATTATATTTAAATGTATTACTTTAAACTGAAAGTTGTTTTGTTTTGCCACTTATTATTTAGTGAATATTAATAATCGTGTTTACGTAATCTTTTTGTCATGATTGAGCAGCACTACAATGAATTTAAATTAGGCATTTAGCAGTGAAAAGCAAGCAAGTAGAGATGCTGACTAACTCATTTTCATAGAGCTAATTTACTGCCACAGGAGGGCAACCAAACCTGAATTATCAAAACATCCTGTGATAATCCAGTTTGTGGGCAAATGTGTTTATTACTAGAAAAATGGTCATCTCTGCAAAAGTAAAATGTTTAAATCACACCACAAGGCACTAGCAATGATGACCCTGAAAGCCACTTTAAATAAATGTGTGCCAGACGTGCTTTAGGGTTTCCTGAAACTTTGGATGTGGTTCATTCACTCTCCTGCCTTCCACTGTGAGATGAGTGTACCAGAGGAAACTCTACCCTAATATGAAAGATTTACAGCACAGAGAAACATAACAATCTTCTCAATAATGGTAGTGTCATCCCTGTGTGAGTGTAATGCAGATCAGAGAAGAACACTGCAGTCCTGAGACCACACCCTTGTCTAATATTGTGTGAGTGTGTACGATCTGACACACACACAATATAACTGCTGTGTCAGTCCTACTACTGCAGCATGGCAGGGTCACACAAACAGATTTACACCAGGTTACTAGATATAAACAACCACACAAGCATCTTTTTAATGAAATAACAAAAAAAGCAGCCTGGAACATGTTTCTGAGCATGCTTTTCTGCAATAAATGCTCTACCTGGATTTAAAACATGCATGCATCCAGAAGCCAAAACACAACAGCATCCTAAAACAGACACTAACTGGTGTCATACTAACAGAAAAGGCTATATTAAGCAAACATAAGAAACCAAAAGCAAGTCTGTTTTAAAACCGGCACATCAGGTACATGCGCCAAGCAAGTAATAATCCTTGTGCGAAGTGAATTGAAAGTCTGTGTGCATGATATAAAACTCTATTTGTTTATGCTAACACATTTAATCCTACCGTGAGTGCAGACACTTATACTTATTATCCATCTGTAAATGTTTTTGTGGCTAAAAACGACTGGTAGACATACAGGTCAAGTTTTATCTAACTGAATAAAGTGTATGCCATAGAAGAATCATTTTTGGTTCCCCCGAAGAACCTTTTTCCACTATAAAGAACATCTTAAGTAATAAAGACCAATAAAAAATGACTGCAATATTTCTCTCTGATTCCTCTGACCTGCAATGCGTATGACTGCCCTCTCTGCAGGGTCCAGGACGTCTCCGGAGGCAGATTTGGAGCGTTTGACGCGCTGGTGTTTGGGGAGGTTCCATGGTAAGGTGTCTCCAGGAAAAGGTGAAGTGCTCAGGTCACTTGCACTCTCCTCTGACGCAGACCGCTCAAGTACCCGCCGGCGACCCCCTGACATGACCTGGGAATGGAGACATGTGTTAGACATGGTAAAAATTAATGTAACGCAGCAGCAAATTGCTGAGGTTGTGGAGTTTGGACAGCTGCCGGAGCCATTTAGGGTCACTATAAATATAGCCCGTCCGTGTATATAATCAGATCCTTAATATTTTCTAAATAATTATGCTGCCTTTCCTCGAAGAAGGTGGAAGACCTTCTCAGCGTCTGATTTGAAGGTAACCGATTACTCAGAAGTTACTAAGGCAACATGAAGGTGTTGAAAAGAGCATGTTTCAGTGGCCCCAAAGAAAGAAAATGAACGTCATTATTGTTAGTGGATTCCAAGAGACTTCAGACAGAAGTAAAATGCAGGGCGGTGATTTAGAGAGTTCACAAAGTCAGCCAGCACAACTCTCGTGACCTGCATTTTTTTCTCCGTTTAACACTTTTAACCACGTGCTTCATTTGCATGCATCTGTACCTTACAAATATTCAAGGAATTTTAATATACTCCACCAGTCAAAGTTTGGACACACTTTATGATAATAAAATCCTGTGTAAATGCCTAAAATATATATAGTCTCAATATAGCCTACAACCATTCAACATTTAGAGATCAGTCATGTTTTATGAAGATAGCATTCACTGAACAAGACATTAAATGTATTAAAAGAGACAAAAATGTAAAATGCTCTAATCACCAAACAATATCTATGGTGTCTATAAATGGCTGCTATAATCACTAATGATAATAAATATTTTTGAGCACCGAATACCAGCATATTGCATAGAAATAACCCACATTTCATAGCATATTAAAATAGAAACAGTCCTTGTAAATTCATTTCACAATATCATAATTCTTACTGCATTTTTGATCAAATAAAGGCGTCCTTGGTGAGAATAAAATACTTCTTTCAATTGCTTTTAATTTATTTGTTTAACTTTTAAACGCTATATTTTCAAACATCTTCCATGTGTGTTATGACTACTATTATCAAAATTAAGTGGGAGTGTCCACGTTTGTGAATGAATGTTATATGTACATGATATTACGTAATACTTCAAAGATCCCGGTCATGGTTACGCGGACACAGTACAGTCAATACCGAATAAAACACGCCACTAACGACTTCAAACCGCCTCAGCAGACTGACAGTAAACTGCTGCTGTTCTTCTTGTTTCTCAAGCGCTGCAAATGCATCCATTTTTGTAATAAATCCTCAGCGCGTCGCATATGATGGAGCGCAGAAGTAGGCTATTCTCGCCATCGTTGCGCAGCAGATTCAAGGATGCGGCAAACACACCGAGCATCCTTTAAACCCATCCACGATATCCAGCTGTTCACCACCCTCCCTTCTGATCTGTCAACACGCCAATGTCTCCGCGTCCCGCAGGCTATGATGCAGCAGTATGGAGAAACTTACCGGGGATGAGTCCAGCACCAGCGAGCTCTAGTTATGAAAGTCAAGTGGATGCTCCGGTGCTGTTTGCCCGTGGAGATGACGGTGCAAAATGCTGTGGATGATCCCAGCTGGACAGGGGAAAGGTGATCTGATCCAGCTCTGTGTTGCTGCTGTAGTGCTTCAGTTCTACACAATGGTGGAATGTCACTGGGTGTTTTGCACAATGCAACGATAGATTTGATCTATTATGTGGGGGACAGTTTATTGCCTTCCCAAGAACAAACGTTTCTCTGTTTGATCAAATATACAGTTGTGTCCCAAAGTAATGCACCCCAACTGCATCCTCAGTACTGACTGAAACATTTGAATCAGGAATCAGCGGGGGAAAATAGATATTGCTTTACTAGGCAATAAGTTAATAATAAAGTTTATCTTGACTGTGCGCACAAAATGTGTTCCAGAAAAAACACCGAGCATGACGTTCCTAACAGGCCATGCCATTAACAATGAAAATGTGGCCTATATTTACTGTAAGTCAAGTCAAACGCATAAATGTAAAGCTTAGGGTGTAGTATTTATAATTAACAATAAGAATGAATGATTCAAAACCAAAAAATTAATATAGATAATATAGATTATTTTTATTATAAATACAATTTTGTATTAATTTACTATATATTTTGTATATTACAGAATTGTGCGTGTGCAGTAGTTACAATAAACGACACATTACAGAATTAATTAATTAAAAAATAAAAAATAAAAAATGTATTTAATTAATTTTTAGCATTAGATAAAAGGTTCATAAATATTATTAAGAGATATAACTTGTTATATTTGAATGAAGTATTTATAAATGATTAAATTAACATTAACATTTTTTGTAGTCAGTGTGTTACAGAATACAAAGTAATCCTTAACGACAGCTGTTCTAGTTCATTATTAGTTTTAAGATTGATTTTTTTGTGCCTTTTGTGGCTTTTACTGATATGGACATTTAAGTGTGAAATACAGTGAAAATAATACACATATTTTATTATCTGTTCAAGTCTTTGAAAAAATAAATAAATAAAAAAATCAGTCTAAAAATATACCCTTTGGGTCTATCTATGGACCTTCATGGGACACATCATTAAAAGACCAGTAGATTTTCAATCAAAACAACAGGTCTCAAATGCTGAATTACTCCTTTAAATACATGTGATCCAGAGGTACTGGATTTACAGTTGCAAGCACAGTCGTTGCAATTTGCAAGCAAACATGGCACAGACTCGACAACATCTTACATAACAGAAGCTTTTATACTGCTGAATGGCTGGTAAGAAACAGATAGTTGTTGCCATTGGCATGGGCCGGTTGAGTGGGGGGGGGCAGTCTGAGCGCCAGCTCCAGTCTATTGTGCACAAAGCCTACTGAAATTAACCCCCTGTTGCACTTCATTATGGGTACAGCTGGGTATTTTACGATGTTGGGTGGTCCAGATAAACTGATAAAATGTACATTTCCTACACACTTCCTTCAGGAGATGCTTCTAAAACTTTCTAATGTCTATTAGACTGAAGCTCTCCTGTATGTGTACTCAGCAGATGTACAGTCTTAAGGGTTGTTCACACCAAGAATGGTTATATATATATATATATATATATTATTATTATTCTTTAATGTTTATGAATTACAAGATATTACAGCCCATAACAATATAATAATTTATTTAAAAAGTGTCATAAATAGCTGAAAATACTGAATTATAGTGTATTTTTTTCCATCATGTTTCAATGTGCAATCTAAATATTTTATAGTACTTTACTTTTGGCAACATTTTATTTATAAAGGCCCTAAATAGATAATTCTACAACATAACATTTTTTATTATTTTTTAAATATGCTTCTGTAAATCTTGCATCAACTCTGTTACCAAACCATTTTGCATTTAAACTGGTGGAATTCTCTCTCAGAATTGTGTAAGTTACAGGAAATGATGTCACTTTCTCTCACTGATAAGATCTGAAGCACTGAAAACTATCTGCGCTCTCTCTGAGAAAATATTGTAATCTAAAAACTTCTTACACCGAGAGTTATTCTGTGGTAGTTCAACTCTGTTACCAGAATATCAAAAGGAAAACAGAATTTATTACTGATCTCACATTGGGTTATTTAAAGCTCTTTTAATCATGTTTTCATTAGTGTCATGTACTCTTAGCATTTATGCCAGCAAGAGGAGTTTTTGGAAAAAATAAAATAAAACTATCAATTCTGTTACACTATTATCAGCACTGTTACTCTACCTTGGTAACAGAGTTTGAGGATAAGAGACTTCTGACACCAAATGTGTATTATAGAATATATATACAATATATATATATATACTGTATACAGTACATACATCATACATAAAGGTAGAACATTCCCAGCCAATCATAATCGATCCTGCTTAAGTATTTAAAGTGGAAGACCACATAATCCATCTTTCTGGATGTCATTCTAGGTGTGAAATGCCTTTACAAACGGACTAAAAAAATAACTTACACTGGACACAGAGCCATACTCAAATTTTTGTTCAATTAATTGCTTAAAAAAATGACAATGTTCCTCCCCCGAATACCACCTGCCACCAATTATCAAGCAATTATTTAGGAATAGCAAAAAACTAATCATGGTATAGCAACACATTAAAGACTACTGGAAATAAAATTAAATATGCCATTAAACACTTGAACACTGTTCAAGTTTAACAGTGTTTCATAGACAAAATTCTGCTTTAGTAATACAATTTTTTTATATATATATATATATATATATATATATAAAATTTGCATCTACTAACATAAAAGAGGATTCTCACCTGCTCAGCAGGTGAAGCTGAAGTCACAGGGCCAGCTGCGATGGTGACTTTCAGGTGGCGTTTGTTTCTCTTCCTCACAGCTGTAGAGGGTTTCTCTTCTTTCTCCTCCTTCTCATCCTTTGCATCCTTCTTTACTTCCTCTTCCTCCGACTTCTTCCCGTGTTTTTCCTTTTCTTTCTTCTTCTGTTTCTCTTGAGACAGAGGAGTTGCCAGTTTGATCACCCCGACGATCCCCTCATTTAGCAGAGCCGCTGAGACGCTCTTGTCCTTCGGCTTCTTCTTCCGCTGAAAAAACAGTGAAATCAGCGCATTCATTTGAACACCTACAACTTCTAAGTGTACGCAGGTTGAAGTACCTTTAGCCAAGGCAATTCTGAAAAGGCCCTAAAAGGGTTATCAGTGGGTTTAGAGAACGTTCGGCTATTTCTGACGCCCACTGCCCGGATCACACAAAGAAGTCCTTATGTGACAGTCTGTGAGCGTGATCGAATCTGTCAGGTGCACAATTAGCAGGCCATTTCTATTAGATAAATACGTTTTTAAATAGAAAGCAAGTGTAAGAACATTATTCTAGCTGAATCTGAATCTGGGCTTTTTAATTACCTAATGGTCATTACCAAATGAGATTGTAGTACTTTTACCTAACACTTAAATCCAGAAAAACTACAAAGACCTCCTTGAGCAGAGGATTTATGGATTATTTCACCCATAAATGAACAGAAATCATTTGCTCACCAGTGGATGCTCTGCAGTGAATGGGTGCCGTCAGAATGAGTGTTCAAAAGGCTAATAAAGACATGACAATAATCCACACCACTCCAGTCCTTGGGATGCAATAAAGAAACATACCCCTCTATATCCTGGATGCCCCGAGAGTAAGTTTTCAACAAATTATCATTTTTGGGTGAAATATTCCTTTACATAAACACTTTCGGTTTAAGAAGGAGAATGGAAATTAGTTTGGCTTGACAAAATAATGAACATGAACAAAAATACTGTAAAATGAACAAAATAATTAAACAAATAATTTTTTTAAAAAGTAGCATACAAAAAAAGACATGCATCATACAAATTATGCTAATTTTCTCAAAACTAACTAAGCATTTCTGGTGCCACAGCAAGATATTGAATTTCAGAAGCAGAAAAATTGTTTTTTGTTTTTTTTAACTGTAATCCGGGTTATTGCAGTACCCAGAATAAATGATTACGACTATCATCATTTTGACCATCTGCTCTGTAAATTGCACAAACAAATCTAATATATAAACTTTATCTGCCTCTTCTCTCGGGCTGTGAGATAATGCCATTTGGATCTGTTTTTCTCTGTGCACTTGGAGGACAGGGGAGGAACCAGCCTTTGTTGTCCTATAACAGTGCAGAGACAAAGTGTCTCCATTCATGCAGAAAGAGCTATCACAGGCCCTCTCTGTCCGGCAGTCCATCAAACCAGCACTGACAACTCACCCATAGACTCTATCATCTTTGTCTTATAAAGCAATTATTATCTGTTCATCATTTATTAATTACAGGCAACAGTGCATGTACACAGCTCATGTACTACCTTCATATACTGAGGATCTAAGATGTTTTTATCTGCACATACAATCATTTAAACACTTAATTACAGCAAAGTAGCACCACAATCAATTACAGCAAAGTATTTTTCTACTATAAAAGGTTTTAGATCACTGAAAACATGTGTACCGTGTTATCAAAGGCTTGTTTTTACAATACTGGCCTCTAGAGGCAGCTAGGTGAAAAGTACAGAAGTATTTCCTTGACAGAAGTCTCTTATGCTAACCAAGACTACATTAATTGATTACAAATACCATAAAACAGTAATTTTGTAATTTTCTATTTTAATATATCAGTTTATTCCTCTTTTAAAGCAATGATGTTTTTGATCAACCATTGCTACAATCTTTAAATCATGCTGATTTGTTGCTCAATAAACATTTTGGTTGCTTATCGGGTTAGTTTTACTTTCAAACCCATAAAGGCCCGTTAACACCAAGCACGATAACTATATTTGCGTCCACACCAGCAAACGATATCATGTTTATTATAACCTCAAGTGCGCCTGTGGCTTTAAATTCTCAAGCGTGTGATAGCAGGATTGATTCTGATTGGTTGTTAATGTTTCTATCGTTCATCAGCTGGAAAATAATACTTCTGAAAATGATTCCCAACGATATCGTTTCTCTATCCTTCATCGTTATAGTTGTGGTCTGGAAGCTGTTATTCTTTAACATTGAGAATGGTTTTTAGAACTATATCTTTATCGTTATCATGCATGGTGTGAACGGGGCTTAAAGTGCCCCTATTATGCCTTTTCAAATATGATCTTTCATGCAGTGTGTCATGTAGCTGTATGTGAACATAAACTAAATGCAAAGTTGTGACGCTGACGGCGCACAATAAATAAAGTTATTGTCTATCAAAACTAAGTGTCGTCAGCAATTGAAATCTTTTTCTGTTACGGACACACGTCACAAAGTAACATATTTGCATAATGTCCGCCCACGTTCACGTTCTACGTCACAAAGAACTTGGCCCGCCCCCAAACAGTTCAATTTCCACGTGGATGACATCGTGTCAAGAAGACGCTGTATCCTGCTGTCATTCAGTTATGGCAATGGGTGTTTAGTTTTCCGACACCATCTGACCAATCACAGCAGTGAGGGCTCACGGAGAGGCGGGGTTTAGACTGACTGGGTCTTCGAACTGCTGCGAATCATTTAGAAATAGGGTCAAATTAAATCTATTTTTGGAGAAAACTACAGTGTTTTTTGACTCTGTTTTAAGAGACTCATAAAGCAATTTTAGCAACCTTTAAAATTATATAATAGGGGCACTTTAAGGCCGTAGTTCATCCACAGATTACTAAAGTCTGTCTACACTGGACTAAAGCAATTGTTGGAAATCATTTTGAAACTTGTATCAATACGTCATAAACAGAATGCAGCACTAGTTTTCTGTCCAGTGTAGGCAGCAGAATAGGTTCTATTGTCGCTTGTAGATATTTTTGATGATATCAGCGAGCTCTCTGTCCCTCCATAGACAGCAACACAACTCAAATGATCCCAGATCCAGACACACAGTAAAAGCATTGGTAACCCGGCTGAAAAAAACAGCATACGCTGGTTAGGTATGTTTTGCTGCTGGTTTAAGCTGGTCCTTTGGAAGCATGCTAGCATTCCATTTGGAACATATACTGAGAATTCATGTTCAATTGTATCTGCACACTACATATCTCCAGTTTTGTCTGGGAAATGGACACAAGTGGTGTTACATGAGAGTCTCGAATACTAATGCACTTCAACAAATATCAGCATCATTAACTTGATAAGAGACCGATGACGTACCTGGCTCTGGTGTTTTGTCTTTGACTGTTTCTCCACGGCTGAAACAGAGACACAGTATTAAATTAGTTACAAAGGAAGCTCATGTGGAGGATGTGTGAGGTCTGCCCTACCGAAATACTGAATATATATGAATAATGATAAAGCTTCTCAACTGTGCGTCATGATACGAATTAAATCATTTCATAAGGAGGTTCGTGCATTTGTTTTTTGGAGGTAAAAACATGTATATGTCAACACCAGATTGTGTGTAGCTGTCACAACCCCTGTCAGTCCTTGAAACAGCAAGTTAGAGCCTGCTTTGAACCTTGACCCCAGATCTGTGAAGAAACTAGTTGTGTGAACTGATTCTTCAGCTCTTTCAAGCTTAAATGCATTTCAGACCCTCAGAGTTTTTTGGGTTATTTTTAAACACATTTTGCGTTTATGGAAATCTAGGAGAATGTGTTTCATTTATTCAAAGAACACACAATTGAAAAGATTTCACTGAAAGCTATTTAACAACCATCACTTTATGCTCTCGAAATAACTTTCTGAAGTGGGTGTAAAAAAAAAAACCCAAAAAGCCAAAATCTGCACAGGCTGCCATTGCATAACATCCCACAGGACATTTAATTTAGGGATACTGCTTGACAAATAGTAAACTGTGATTTGAAGATTCAAAACGCCCCTTCAGATGACGTCAAATGACTGAACAACCACTTTTCCATGCTGTGCCCACTAAAAACAGCCAGTCATGAAAACCGCTTTTGTTTCCACTGCAAAAACGTAGTTTTTTTCCCCCCCTTAAACTCTCTGGATATCTATCTGGAAAGAGCTGAAGAACATCAGCAGGAGCTGATTCCAGGTCAGTTTGAGTGAGAATAAAAGCAGCCGTGTTACCTGAGAGGTATCTCTCCAGAGGGGAGGTGGAGCTTTGGCTTCCCCAACAGCAGAAGAACAAGCTCCAGACCAGGACGGTGGCCAGTACCAGCACAATCACCCAGAGCAGCCGGGCCAGAGCCGGGTACGCCAGGGCCCAATCTTGCAGCGTGTCCATACTTAGCCACTCTTCCTCTTCCCTTCTCTGTGTACTCCCTCTTTCCTCTCGTCTAGCTCCTGTGGCTGCTTCTCGGTGGCAGATGGACAGCAGCTGTGCAAGGCCACAGCCCACGTCAGCTCTGGAGGAGTGCGTATACGAGGGTGCGCGCTTTTCTTCACTGAGCCGAGCGGCACTCGCAACCCTGCCTGGAATATCCAGCAGCCACTCCCAGGGCAAAACATCTCTCACACACACACACCCTCATTTCTCTCCGGCTCACAGACCTGTTGGTTAATGGTAGGTAGGAGCAGAGAAATGCACCCGAGGCGATTTAAAGCGATGATGTAGCTCACTTAACTAGGTGTGTGTATAAACACAGAGAGCATGGAGATAATGAATGTAAACAGCGGCCTCCAAATGCGTTTTGGACACTTGAGTCACACTTACAAAAAAAGATCTTGATGGGAACTGATTACATACAACCACTAAAAAAAGACTAAGATTAGTCATTGCTTAAACGGCTAAGAAAAGCGAAGTTAGTTCTGAGAAGGTCTCTAGAATTATATTCACACTTTAAAGTGTGACATCTGTGGCTAAACGCTTTTTAGGCTTCATGTTTATTTTGTTATGAAGCAATTTATTACAAAAATAATGTTCTTGGTCCCATTAAAAACTGGATTTGATGCTTATACTGTAGAGGTATACTATTTGTCAAAAGTTTAGTGAATACCAAAAGAAATTATTACAGTTATACAATACACAATTAAGTTGATCAAAAATTACATTAACATCATCACAAATTATTTCTATTTTGAGTGCTATTCTATCAACGAATTTATTAAATTATTATTAACTGGTGCAAATTGAGAATGACTTCAGAAGGATCTTGGCTGCTGAAAATTCTATTTTGCCTTTACAGACATTTTTTAAATATAGTATTAATATAACGCTGTTCTTTTGAACTGTTGTTGGTCTCACAGTGGATTTGCTGAGTCTTAGTGAGCATAAGCCAATTAATCGTAACTATTCCAAGCTTTTTTTTTACCAGTACTGAATACATCACTGTCTGTATTTCAATAAACTGACTAAACCGATCAGCTTCCAGGAAACATGCGTCAGGTAACTTCTGAACAGCATGTTTTCCACAAGCACTTTGGATAAAATATAGAAATAACTAAAGGAAAATCTGCCATCGAGAGGAAGCTGGTCGTTTATGAGTCACAACAGGATCTTTCCATCTCGGTTTGCTTCTTTGACAACACACCCTGTGTTTACACACTCTGGCTCAAAATTACCTGGTCCCCCCGAAAATCAAACACAGATGCCCAACATTCCTAGGTTTTGGCTTGTAAACACACAGGAAAATCAAGACGGCTTTAAAAGACATGATCAGTCAGGCAGCTGGTAATGACTGGTTTGTGGCCGTCTTTGGGTAACTAGCCAGACAGTGGTGGAAAAGTTAGTCACTACTGCCACCTACTGGATGAGAATGCTTGTGTATCTTACTATAGGGTCATTCCCGTTATACAGGGGCCTTTCTGTCTCTATGACTTACGTTCTCACATTTTCTCTAAAATAGTCACATATTTACAAGAAGTTGCTAAAATTCTATATATTAGGTCTAATTTATCACTTGAACAGAGATAGGAAAGGAGCCTGGATAGCTCAGGCGGTAGAGCATCAGACTTTTAATCTGAGGTACAGGGTTGAAGTCTCTGTTCGGGCGGGAGTCTCTCATATTACTGCATTTCTTTGGCTATGTACTTGTACTCTGCACAATGACAATAACGCTGAATCTAATCTAATAATAGACGTTAAAAATATTATTCTGCCTTTTACATACCTTTTAATTGTTATGCATGTTTTTTACCATGTCCTCAGTGCAATGTAATCAACTTCCACTAGAAATCATGAAATCATTTCAAAACTCATTTTCAACCCTGTTAAGATGTGCTTCCTCGCCTTCCCATATAGACTACAATTACACTGAGATCATTTACAGGAAGTGGTATTGTTTATTTGTCAGCAGGAATTTAACTTTACACACTCTTAAAGTTCCACCCTGTTATGGTATATTTGGAGAATGTTTATCCGATCAAATTCTAACTCAAACACTTCTAACGTTCGTGGTCAGTAAAGGTTGTTGGAAAGAAAATATTTTATTTAGCAAAAGTGAGAAAGGGGGAAAAAAAAAAACTTCAGGTTTTTTATAAAAATGTAGACTATTTGAAATAAGGGTTCCTTTTCATTTTGTATTTAAAGAATTCTGGAGGAGAAGAAAACTATCAAAGTTTCCAAAAATATAACGCAGCACAACTGTTAACTATGATAATAATAATAAGAAGAAGAAATGTTTCTTGACAACGAAAGCTGTGACACGGAGGAAAATTCAGCTTTAAAGCAATAAATATAAATATATATTTTTTTTTGTATTAGACAATATTGCTGGTAAGCTTGATGAGCATAAGAGATAAACATTTTAAAAACCTTTTTTTAATTATTACTGACCCCTATAGAAGCCCGTTTTCACTACTGAATAAAAAATAAAATAGATTGTTGCGACTTATCTCACTTTTTTATTTTTTTTGCAATTAGGAGATATAAAGTCAGATATGTAACATATTGAAAGATATTCTGAAATGTATTTCAAGAAAATAAGAATTGCAAGATAAAATAAAATAAAATAGCAATCACCTTTTTTTTTTTTATCCAGTGGCAGAAACGGGTTTCCATAGACCACTATCTTTTGAACTTTAAGCAACAGAAATCAGACAGATCTCTTTCTGGCCTGAAAATAATGTTCAATATTCTCTAATATTTGTAGGACTGTTGATAAGAACATGAGTTAAAAGTGAAGTGTGAAGAATAAATAAAATAAAATAGAAAACACTTAAAATCCACACTCCTGAAGTTATCTATTTAAAATGTTTCTGTGAGTTTAAGCGGTCTCATGTGAAAATAAACAAACAAATATCCTAAAGATGAGATGAAACAACATACAACGGTTTATGAAACAATCCTTATTATTACAAACCAAAATAACACACTTCACCTTTAACCAGTAAAGATTTCCAGAAGTATGTTGGAAGATCCCTGAAAATGTGTTTAGAAACACATTCCCACTGTTTATTGTTGTGTTATGATGTTTAAAACAACGAGAGAGAAGAAGAATGTCCTTGTAGATTACACAGAACTGGATGAACAATGAATAAAATCTTGCCTGGTAAACTCCTTCCTTCATACAGAATACGTAAAAATTCACAGCAGCATCCCAGATCTCCGTAGCTCTTGTCATGCGGGAAATCAGTCTTTTGTAAAACTATCCTAATATAAAACAAAGCTAAATAAAAAGAGATAAATACTAAGATGAGGTTGAGGAATCAGAGGATCCACTGTTCGCCTTGTGTTTCCAGTCTAATAGAAGCCAGTGTCTTGTGCCGCCCAGTTTGGCGTCTAGAAATAAAACAGAGGATCATTAGTGGCATCCAACATGCAGAATATACAACAGAAACTATTTCTTCTATTCAATGTTTTACATGAATATTTAAAATGATCAAGCAAGTGAATATCAAGCAAAATACATGACATCAATTGCTTTGATTTGGGAGTGTGTCATGTATTTTAGGGAACTGTACGCTGACTAACGCTCAGTTGAGGAAAAAAACACTTCAACGCTTTAAAAGCAGACGTTTCCCAGCGCACTGATTTCTTGATTGCAAAGAGGCTCAGCTGAAAGAAAACCTGATTAGTTCAGTCTGCATTGTTGGCTTTGGGTCTGGTACCTCATTCCTGGTGCTGTGGCTGATCTTCTTCTCGATGTTCATGGCCAGCATCTGACTGCGGAACGACAGGCTCTTGGTCTTCTCGATCACCTGCTGATACGGCGACACGGCGTTGTTTCCCATCACCACGTGACCCTGAGCAGAAAACACTCTTCACCAATCGCTTAAGACTTTAAAAGAACACTAGTATAAATTATTTCATACGTAAATATTGTGAAATATATTAATCTTAATTTCCTCAAATAGATTTTTTTTTTAATTTCCAGCAAAAAAAAAAAAATTACATTAACCTGGATTTATAAAAGATAAAAAGAAAACAAATGTAACTGTGTTAAGTGCTACCATGCAACTTTAATAATATGGGAAAGAGCGGCTTGGACATTCTGCTTAACATCTCCTTTTGCGTTCCACAGAAAGAAAAACTTCTGTCTCATCCAGTAATGCATTAATCTTATAACTAAATATACAAACTCTCAATAAGCAATACAACGTTTATTAATCTGTATTAGTGTTATTGATTTATATTAGTTCACAGTGCATTAACTAGTCTTCTAATTTTAAAACATATTAGTAAATGTTAAGATTAATATTGAATGCTGTAGAGGTTGTAGTACATGTTAACTAATAACTACATTAGTTAGAACCCTCCTGTAAAGTGAAACAACATAATAGTAAGTGTTACTATAAATCTGAAAGAGATATAAACATCAGAAGTGAAAGTTCCAGGCGATGTGCACCTTAGTCAAACACCACACAAACACACAGCCCTGTTTCACTATCAGAGGAGTCTAGCGCGTCTCGATCTAATGGGCTTTGTGTTCGGACATGTGTTCTGCACCCCAGAGCTCGCTCACCAGTTTGGAGTCAATTTTGGCATCCAGTCTGGCATTGCGGATCAGGTTTACGATCCATCTCTCGGCCTCCTCGGGGGTCATATTCAGCTTATCTGCCAACATGCTGCCCAGAGACAGGAAGAGAGATGGGTGTGAGAAATACAGAGATTGCCTGAGGTCAACAACAAGCTGAGGCTCTCGTCTTCAAACAACAGAAATCAATTGTTGTGATAAACACAAGCTGACGATGAATTAAGTCACACCACCATCTCATTTAAACGTGAAAACAGGGTTCCTAGCACAAAACTTGAAATAGTAACTGAAATATAAAAACTTGATTTCTTTCAGCTAGTTACCACTTTACTTCCCTAGTTGATTACACCGATTTGATCATCGCAAACATTTTTTGTATTAAAAGTTTTCAAAAATAACTTATACGCTAATTTGCATACATTTCTAAAACACTGAATGAAACCAGCTTCAAAATTCTTATTTTTTGACATATTAGAGTACTCGCTCTGTAAAGAAAACAATAGTTTTTGAATAAAATGTTATGTATATTCTCAAGGCAATTATATATATATGAACAAATCCCTCTGTAAAAACCTTCAGGATATAGACAGATGAAAATGTGAAGTCTGGTGTGTGCAAGTACTGCTGAAGAGGAGAGATACGACTTTTAAAATTATGTTTTGTAATGGAAATCTATTGACAAAAATAGATAAAGTGCTATGAAACAGTGTCTTCTGGATGTTTTCTTTCATCTAGTCTGAAACAAACACTGTGAAAAACCAAATTTGACACGAAAAAAACTCAGTGTCTTTCCTTAACTTCTAAAATAACTAAATCCACATTAAAAATGATATACATTACAGAAAAATCTGTATAAACAAATTAAAATGTAAGACAAGACAAAAACTAAACTATTCATAAAAATAAATAACACTTAATCTCTACACACACTGTCGCAATCTCTGCTGCTTTAGAATGTCTGCTATTGTGACGTCGCTCAGCTTTTGTCAGATTTGGCTGGAATCCATTGATCCTGGCGGCGTGTTGAATCCTCGCAGCGCCGTGCGATCTTTTTACAGAGCTAAGAGGATTAGCGCACACTAGTCTATCAGGATTCCTCCTGGGAGGCGGCGCTACCTGATGCTGATGCACTGATGGATCCGGCAGAACGTCTCGAAGATGAACAGCCGTGCGTTTTCAATGAAATCCTCCAAGCATGCCACCAAGAAGAAATCGTTCACCAGAACCTTCAAAAGAATAAAATCCATTCAAATGATCTGCTTTGACAGTTGTGTAAGTGTTATTGATGGTCCACTGAAGGGCCTCCAGATTGAATTTTCTACTCTGTTTAAAATGAACTTCATATTCTACTCTAAAAAGAGTACTGTTGGTGCTGACATCACGCCAACATATAACCAGATCCCACTCTCCCACTTTGTTTCCTGTTAGCTCTTATCGACCGATAAAATCCCGCCTCGAAGATGTCGGCCAAATGGGAAAAAAACGATATATCGGTTAAAATTTGAACAATTTAAATGATTTAAGTCTTACTGATCCTACATTTTATATTTATATTAGGGGTGTTATCGCCTCCATCGTAATATGACTGGTACACCCATCAGCATTAATGGGAAGACTAATTTATAAAAAAAGGAGGTGAGTAACTTTATCTGTAGCAGAGCAATCAGCCTGTGAGCAATATTTAAAAATGCAGAAAAATGTAAAACTAATAAACTAATAGTACTAATAGTAAAATATTATCCAATAGGTTTATTTCTGTAATACTAAATAAATTTTAAATGGGGGAAAAAAAAATCCCTTCACTGCAAGCTGAACCTTAGATCAGCTTTTATAGACACAAATCCCTCAGGCGTAAACTGAAGCTGTGGTGAAAAGGCTGTGGAGATTATGTTTTCACAGGTCTGAATGCTCAACGCTCCCACTGGCCCAACTAGGCCACGTCTAAGAGAAGAGCTGCCTCGTAGCCGTAGGTCTGAAAACTGACAGCAGAAATGTCTTGAAAGGCCTAGTGGGAAACAGCAGTAAATTACAGCAGACAGGGGTTTTCAGTGGATGAATGGACCTATGGCTCCAAGCAAAAGCATGAGAGCTCCTATGAATGCTAGTCTCCGACCGATTCAAACAGAGAGAAGCATTGCACTGAGGGAATCACAGGAATGACAGCCCTGGTAGCTGCATTACACACAGCGGGTGGTGAACCTTACCGACTCGCACTCCCTTAGTTTTTTCTGAGCGCTGTCAAAATCAAAGTTAACATAGAGGCACTCCACAAACTCCGTGATGGGATCCTTGTACGTGTACGACTCCTGTTGAGAGAGCAAAAGCAGAGAGGAACATTAATCTCGTGCTAATTTGACAGCAAGCGCCAAAGTCAGGAGTGTAAAATGTGGCGGTGCCCCAAGAAGCACTTAAAAACAGCTAATTCACCAGCTCTGAATCAATACTTAAAAGGACACAGATCTAGAATGAACAGAGCGCAGTTGCTTGTTGAGCTAGAAACCTCCTAGTGTTGAGTTATTAGTATGATAAATCTGGTGTTGATCAACAAAGAAAAATCAACTTTGAACATTTTTGAGATTCCAGTATCGTGTTCGTATACGGCTGGTTGGTGTTTGACTGACATGATCCCAAACGAGAGTAATAACACTCCCACTAGTCATTTAGGCAATCTGCTGTCTAGTTAAACCTGCAGAGATCATGCTGACCTGTTGGATGACCTTGACCAGGTCTTTGAGGACCTGTCTGCGCTTTCTCACATCTTTGTTGGTGATTACGGCCGTGGTCAGATAACGCAAAATGTGAGGACACATGGTCTGGATTGCATTCAGGTACCTGAGAAACAGACAACAACCATCATTTTTACAAAACACTCCATAATCTACCGTTCAAGGGCTTGGAATAAAATACTTTTATTCAGCAAAAATGTATTATTTTATGGAAGTGTCAGAATTGCGAGAGATAAAGTCAGAATTCTTTTTTTTGGCTCAAAATATTTCGCAATTCTGACTTTATAACTATAACATTTTCAAAACATTTATTTGAAATTCAAGATTCGTTGAAAAACGCTGAATCCTACCAGTGATTAAATAATAGAAGTATTCATGAGTCACTGAATCATTCTTTCAAACCACTTTTTTTTTAATATTTAACGTTTGCTTTTAATATTACAAATTGGTGTATTAAATATATCACACTTTAAATACACACACATATACATATCAATTTGTTTAATAATGCATTCAAATTAAATAGACATTTTTAAATAGACTGCAGCAATTTAATAGCCTGGGCCCGCCCATACGTCCTGTGACACTACATTTTATTTCGCCAATGCCGTTTTAGAGCATTTCCGTTCCCAAAAAAAGTGGGAACCAATGAGAAACAAGCTCCTGGTCTGATTTTATTCACAATAGTGGGAGAATCATGACCTCTATTTGAAAGGAGAAAAAAAAAAAATATATATATATATATATATTCTCAAATTATCCAGAATTGTGCAGCTCTACAGGAAAAACATTTACATAGATATAAAATATTTCTGTTTCAGATAATTGTTTTTCTTTTGAACTTCCTATTGATAAAAGGAATTATGATCATAATAAAAATGGAGAATAATTGACCTATTATTAAGATATAATTTATTATAGTTTCCACAAAGGCATTAAGTAGCATAAATATTTCTTGAGATAAATATCAGCATATTAAAATAATTTCTAAAGGATCAAGTGAAACAGAAAAAAATGGAATGGCTGCTGAAAATTTAGTGTTGTCATAATATAAAATATATTAATATAAAAAAAGTTATTTAAATTCACAATATTACTGTTTTTACTATATTTATGATCAAATATATGCAGCCTTGAGAGACATCTTACCAACCCTAAACTTTTAAAATGTAGAAAAATAGTCTTTAATATTTACCAACAATTAATCTAAATCAGATTCAAAACCAAATAGATGCATCAAAAGGCCAATTAACAATTAAAAACCAGAGCTGAAAAAAAAAACAGTTGACATTTGGTAAACAAAATCTGCTTTGATTGGTTCCAGATTTAATATTGGATCACAGTGGTCCTTCAAGCACTCAACACAGACCGTGTCATCTTCAAAGCGCTCAGACCGAGCGGCGCTCATTATATGGTCACGCAAACATGCACCGTTCCCCCTAAAAATGTAACGCTTTCAAGAGCAAATCTCATTAACTGCGCATTTTCCAGCTTCCCTCTCTCAATTAATTGTTGCAAACCCCTCACACTTTCCGGGAAGTCCCTTAAGCAAGTGACATAAATGTTATGCGAATGTAGTTTGTTGCACTTCTACATTCTTTAATGAGCAATTTGAGAGCAGTTGTTCAAGAGGAAGAGGGAATTTCTGTAATCACACTCACTGGGGCTGATAGAGGAACAGCTCGATGATGTTGTCTCTGCCTTTGGGATGGTTAAAGAAGACAAACAAAGACCAGTGTATGAGCCACGTCCTCTGCTGCAGCGACTGAAGAGGGGAACTCACCGACTGAACCGAGGCAGGAAAGAAAAACAAGGTTTAATTAAAAATCTGCCAACACTGCTTCCAGTCTTACTCCTGTCACAATCTTGAGGCTACATTACAAGCACACACGCATCCGTCTTTAACCTCACCGCAAATAAAAATGCCAAGCGTTTACGTCTCAGAGCTGATGCAATGTAAATGTCATCCCGGTCAATTTTGTGTGTATAGTTGATTTAATGCCTGACATCTGCTGAAGGACTGGTATATCTGAGCTCAAAGGAACATGGGTGATCCAGCAAATTTACCAAGTGGGAAGAGTATTGGATTTCTTCAGCTGATGAAACACAGCCGTAAAGCTTCTATTACACAGAGGTCTGAAAGATACCAGACTTACGTTGTTGTCGATAGTCTCTCGTAAGCGCGTCAGGTCCTCCATGGCCGCCTCCCAGTTCTGCATGAGGATCTCAGATGCCAGTTTGCCCCAGAGAGAGCTCAGAGCGTTCCTGTCCGTGGAAGGAACCTGGTCACAAAAAAAGTCATTCTGTCAGTATCAATTCCTCATCAGCACAAAATCACACTCCCATAGATATTAATACTCTGATACAGCATCGCTTTATCATTGA
>JAUMHI010000064.1:14221118-14260643 GCA_032359435.1 Enteromius unitaeniatus
CTACCGTAACAGTAGTTCTGAACATTATTATCCATTTTAAATAAATGCTTCTCTTTTTAATATTTTAATGATCAAAGTAGTGTTGTAAAAAGACCCGGTACTTCGGTACCAAAAAATGTGAAATGTTACGGTACCAGGTTTTCTGTAGTACCGAGCAACGGGTCAACCTGGGCCGCTAATAAAACAAGCTTGTGCGGACTGACCACACGGAGGGTATAAGTTGACCTCGTGAAATATATTGATTGTGAAAGTAAGAAATTGATCGACTTTGTAGTACATGTATTCTTTCAATTAAAAGCCATTCGCTGCAGCTCTCTACAACACATGTTTTCAGTTTAATCCAATATGTTTTGATCAGAATATTCTGCAGCAGTAACAGCTTTGCATGCTCTGGTGCTAAATTCAACTTGAAATTCCCACTTATTTTTAGAAAATACATAAAAGTTAATGCACATTATCAGAATAAAGTTTCTTTATTAACTATTTTAATGCTCCTATAGCATTTAAACAGGACATAATAGTGTACTATTTTAACACACTAGAGGCTTTTAAATGACCTGTGTAGCCAAAATATGTGTGTTGGAGAACAAATGTATCTTTAATGTTTGTATCTTTAAAATCGGTCCATCAGAAAAGCAGTTCTAGGCTATGAGATATAGTTTGCGCTGTTTGATTATATAGAAGTGTTTTTTGTTTTGCTTTGGTACCGAGAACCGTGGATTTTCACTGAATACTGAAATTTTGGTACCGTGACAACACTAGATCAAAGAATCCTAAAAAAAACTATTAATCAGCTCAATGTTTCCAATATTGATAATAAAACATCAGCATATTAGAATGCTTTCTGAAAGGATCATGTGACACTGAAGACTGGAGGAATGATGCTTTGTATCACAGGAATAAATTACATTTTAACATATATTCACACAGAAAACAGTTATTTTAAATCAAAATAATATTTCACAATATTACGTTTTTCTGGATTTTTAATCTAATAAATGCAGGCTTGATGAGCAGAAGACACCTCTTTAAACACCATTAAATATCTTTCTGACCCCAAATTTTTGCATGGTAGTGTATATTTTAAATAGTCAAGACATAACCTGTTATAAGCAAAGCTGTTTTGCAATATAGCTCATTTAAAAAGCAGTTGTTTGTTCAAATTATTAATTATTAAAAGCAAAGGCACTCGGGAAAGAAAGAAATGAATTTGCTCCTACGTTTCTCCCGAAGGCAGTAATTTCAGAGCCTATGACTTCACAAATTATATAAAAACAAAAGGATAAAACACTAGCTGTCTTATTAACTTAACCAACAACACTTACAAGCACTCGGAAGAAGTAAAGATACTCTGCAGCCCCTGAGTAGTTGCCACACTCATACTGGAATTTAGCATAACGGTACAGCGTATCCAAATATTCCTGACGAAACTGAGAAAATAAACAGAGAGGGAAAATATTCAATGATGCAGCAAGTTTGCTTGGATATAATTGGATAAGAGTAATTGATTATAGTTTGAGACATGCTGCAGAACTTACACCATGTTTGTCTGCCAAGTATTCAAACAGCATCCTCCCATCTCTACAGGGAAAAAACAGCATGGTAGCGGTGCCTTTACATGTGTTACGATGCTTACACAACAAACAGAAATGATATTTCAAGAAGCAGTGAGCAGTAGTGTGACGACAGCAGACCTGGTGGACTGCATCTGTCTCTGAGTCTCTGGATCTTCAAACATCTTCACAATAGGCTCAGTTTCAGACTGGAGCTGCTTCAGCTGCGCCACCACTGTGGTTCTTTTCTCCCTCAAAGCTGTGGACGAAAATTACTGTATGTAACTTATGATCTGGATATGCTTTTAATTAAATCTGTATGTTTGTAAAAAAAAAAAAGGCAAAGCACTCACAATGAGGAATTTCTTTGTCAGGATAGAGGTTTTTATATACATCCATGGCAAAGTCCACCATGTTGGTGTCGCTGAGAAGATCCAGCTTCCCTTGGAGAAGTTCTTTCTCATTGTAAATCTGAGAAGAGAGTCAACGTTAGATTTAAAAGCACTTTTCCTTCTATTCTGGAGAGAAATTGAGCTGCGTAAAAACAAGACTATATCACAATTGTACATTTATATTGTCATTAAGGTAAATAAAAAAAAGATATATAGTGTTAGAATAGTATTTTTACACATGCCATGATATTTAATGACGATATTAATATGGTATGGTACTTAAAACCATGATTAAAACTAGTTTTGCTAGTCTTATTTCCTAAAAAATCTCAAATCAATTAGGATTTTCTAAAGAAACAAGCCGAGTTTTTACTTGAAATAAGGAAATTAAGCAAAATAATCTTGTTTTCTGTTTGAAATTGGCAGATTATTTTGCTTGTTGCTCTTGTTCTAAGCAAGAGTGTGTTTTTTGTTCTGGAAACAAGACAGTAATTGTTTATTGTCTAGAAAACCATTCTTGATTTGAGAATGTTTATACATCTTGGATGGAAACAAGACAAAAAACCTACTGTAGCTACCCTAGAAACACTACAAAATAAGACATGCTTTACTTTTGATCTGTCAGGAATAAAAATAAATACATATTAAATGCAATCATGTCTATAAAAGGTCATTTCTGTTTAAAAACAGATCATTTGTTCGAGATGGACTGAATATTCGCCACACGTGCTGCTGTCCATTTAGCGATTACTAAACAAATACATTTAACCGAACAACAAAGTCATACTTTACGTTACTGAGATGTATATATTACCTCCTTGACGGACAGAAACTCCAGCAGAGGAAAAACCAAGTGCCGGTCTAGAAAATGCGCGATCTTGGTGGTCAGATCGTACTCCGCCATTTTGGAAATGAAACGAGCCTTTAAAAAAGCTTTATTTACACACCGAAGAGAACAGTGACCTGCTGTACCCCACAAGCACTGTTATCCAGTCAGAAAAATCAAATGGTCAATTATCAATCATACTGTGTTAATAGATGGTTATTGTATTGTAAAACCTGTCTTTATGGCATTTTAATTTCGTTTTTGATGAAGATAGGCTATATTGAGTATATAGCCTGTATGCTAGTTTCCTAAGTCATTCAATATATTTATCAAATTATTATATTTGATTAGTAATTCAAATAACTTTACAAAAGGGTATACCAAATGTAAAAAAGGTTAACTTCTGGCACATATCTGCATTCACACAATATCCAGGAACACAACAGGATGGGAACAGAGCTAAGAGAATTAGCTTTAAGAGAGGATGTATGGTGAGATCATGTCCACAAAACAAGTGTTGCGTGGAAAATTAGTATTTTGTCATTTTAGAAATTATTTTTATATGAACTCTGTGTGTACCCTTATGAAAGTGCTTGTGTTTTCTAAGCGTTCTGTCTTTAGTTTGTGACCTTGGGTGTGCAAAGAGGTATAAAGTGGGGAAGAACAACCCCCTCCTTTGTGACACTCAGCCTTTTCTTTCTGTATGATTGTACACCTTCTTGCAAGAATTAAATCTTTTTAAAAAGCAATTGTTCAATTTGTTTTCTTGATTGAGAGTCTCTGAATTTTTGTCACAACAATTTGATGACGAGGATGGGATTCCTTGGATGTTTTCTTCCAGACCTAGGTACGAAAGGTGATTAGCGATCCTGGACTTAGAAGTCACAGCTCTAAACCTCGTATAAGCTTTGAGGGATGAGGGACCGTTCGCCGAAGCCTGGAAGGGACACCACTGGAACCAGGAAAAGAACCCGTGGCACAGAAAACTCTTGGTAAGAAACAAATTGAATTATAAATTTAATGGGTTTTTGAAACAAACGGTATAAAATATAATTTGACAAAAGGGGACGAACCATACTGACAGCTGACCGGTCACACCAAGGATAGGTGTGATTAGGGTTATACCACGGATAGGTGTAATCGGGGGATTAGTCCCCTAATTGATTAGGGGAGTTCCAACAGGCAGGAAACGAAGGATTGTGGCAGCTAGCCATTGATCGCAGCCCGACAAAAAACGTTTTTTGGGGGTGGACTTTGGGAAGCATGGCTTTCGACCTTTTCAGTCTGGGGTGATAGGCTGAGCCTGGGCAGAGACTTCTGTCAGGTTATTTTCGCGCGCAGGAGGAGAGGTCAGAAGTCAGTATGGGAAAACGGGGTCAGTCAGAGTAAAACGGGGAAATATGATAGGCCGGCATTCATTCAAATTAAAAAATCAAATGGTAAAAAAGCAATGATTGACATCATAGACAAATTGATTAAATATCACGGCTTTCCAGAAAAAGGAACTTTAAATGTAGCAAAACTGAAAGCAGTAAGAGAATTTGTTTAGGTAGATCACAAGAATGTTATGAAGGGCTTAAGTGTAGGGAATGTGAAGTGAAAGTGAATTGTTGGCTGGAAAAGACAGGGGAATTAGAAAATGCATCAGAAGATAATGGGAAACAGGGTAACAAAATAATAAAAGGTTTAACTGTAAGTGAAAAATAAAAGAAATGGAAATAGGAAAACCATGTGCACTACACACCAATACTAATCAATGTAATGTCTTCTGTTTCTGAACATGTACCACCGCAATATCATCACGACCCTGTGGCTGAGAATTGATCCCGAACTCGACTGCTCCCCTTCAAGAAGACCACAAGACAAGCAACAGCATCACGGAGAATGACACAGCCCACCGCACCAGCAACACCACCAAAGACAAAGACACCGCTCATGCCCACCGCGCCATCAGAGAGATTAACCTCTGCGCGACCAAAGACACGGGAAGGGCTGAGTGAGGAAGAAGACTATGCTGATGTGCCCGAAACTCCTTTGGATGACAACATAGCCCCAGCGGACAACTATTACTGCCGCCTGCATGAAGTGTTCAACAAATTCTCTGGCCTGGCGGAGTGTGGGACACTCAACACACTTTGATTCACGTCCGGCATGCTGATAAACTGCTAAGAGAGAAGCGTGAGAAGACACAGACAAAGACCGACAAACATCTGCAGCTGAGCCTGAGAAATATGCCAGAACGGGGGGAGAAAATGGAAAACTGAAAGAGACCATGCGAAGAACCAGAGGTATTCGCGAGGGAGAGGCTGCTGGATTTGTGAAACCGACGACCATAAATTTAAAGACTGTTCCAAGTGCCGTGTTTGCAAAAAAGATGGACATTGGGCCAAGGACTGTTTGGAGAAGAAGCAAGGAGGACGGGGAGCAGCCGAGGGAAGGACGAGAGGGGTGCAGCTCACCACAAGTCATGGGAAGTCAACATAAATTAATAACTCACACGCACATACACATGCACTGATAATCAAAGAAAAAGCTTGCTTTCCTGTTTGTATGTCTAAAATGAATGTTGTTAATGCTGAAAAGCAACTTGTTACATATGAATGTGAGGCGTTCAAAGAAAGGTTTAGACTCAGGTGTTAGAGTAGGGGAGAGCAGGAGAGCTGTTTGCACCAGCCATTCTGAGATCCACATCATGAATTACAATTGGGCTGCAATGATGTGTGAACAAGCAGAAAACTGCATTACATATCCTGACACAGAAACAAAGGCTGCTGACAATCTTCATTGCAAGTCACACGTTGCATTGGAAAGAGATGAAAATTATGAATTAGGCTGAGTTGGGAGAAAATAAACATAAACTTTAGGGTTTAGTAAAATGTTTTGGTTAGGAAAAGTGTGTGCGCCGTCAGCCTGTCTCACAGAAGGCAGTCTAGAGAATTTCATATAACAGGACAGAAAGTCTAACACATAGTGCTTTGCAAGGACAGGGAGCAGAAATAGTCTGAAGTTGGATTGTTTGTGAAAACGTTGAAACTGAGGACTGGAGGGAGATAGGGCCTAGGTTGTGACACAGTGACAGTTTAGGGACACTTATGATGCCAGTTGAAATAGAAATAGAGGTTGTAAAATAGTACAGCAAATTTAAAATGACCAAATGGACTGGAAAAATCATTGCATGGTACAAATAACCCCCTCAGACATTCATAAGGAACTGGCTGAAGTGCCATAATGTTTATGGGCAAAACACAAATTATTCGTGTTTAATTAAGAACTGCGAACCGCTTGTGATCACTCCAAAATCAGATTACAGGCCGTGTCAGCGTCAATATCCACAAAAAATGGAAACTATTGAGGGTAAAATCAGGGATTTCAATCGCTGTTGGCAGAGGGGGTGATAAGACCCTGTAATGATAGCCCCATCCGAACACCAATATTTCCTGTAAAGAAAATCAGGGACAAAGGTCAACCAACTGAATGGAGATTTGTGCAGGATTTGCAAGCTTTAAATGCAGCAAAAATACATAGAGCACCATTGGTACCCAATCCTTACACAATCATGTCACAAATACCATCTGATGCAAACTTCTTTTCAGTAGTGGACTTGGTAAATGCATTTTCCATTATGCAAGTGTCAAAAAGGGAGCCAGTACTGGTTTGCATTTGAATTTGATAACAAGAGCTACTGTTGTTTTTCAGATAAGAGCTCGGGGGTAGGCAGAAAGCCATAAAATGCAACGAAACACTGAAAAGAAGTTTGGAAAATTAAAATTGTTAACAGGAATTGATTATTATGATATGTTAATAATTTGTGTATTGCTTCACGAGATGAAGCTAGCAGACACTGTGACTCTCTTAAAGCATTTGGCTGGGGAGGGCCACAAGTTCAGCTTGTTAAAATTGTAGTTGCAGAACAGAAAAGTATTATTTTTGGGAAATGTCATTACACCAAACAGCAAAATCCCTATCTGACAGACAAATATAGGGCATAAAGAATGTGAAAAACCAATCACAACAAACAAATGTTGTTATTTTTGGGAATGTGTTAATATTGCAGGACATTTATTCTAAATTATAAAATTTAGGAGCAGCCCCTGAGAAGCCTGACAACACAGGACAGGGATGGAAGTAGACTGACAAATAGAATGGAAGACCTGACTCTACTGACGCCACACACAGTCAATATAAGAGCGATAGACATTATATTTGTCCACAGCCAGATGGCTGCGGTACCACACAGTCTTAGGTGATACGATAAACATCATGATTAAGGGGTATACGACCATTAATGTTGCCACTTAATTCCAGACAGAGGGAGATTGAGAGGAACATCTTTGCTGCCAGACAGCATTGGAACAAATTGGCACACCACGTCTTAACCTTTCTGATATGCCACTCGAAAACATCTTATTTTTCATTGGGTCTGCATCAAAAGATCCGCAAATGGGTCAAAACAAAGTAGGCTACGCGATAACAACAAAATTCGAGGTTGTGGTTTCAGGGAAAATTGCCATGAAATGATTCAGCTGAGCCAACTGAGCTCGGGGAACTAAAAGGGGCCTGCAAATGAATTAATAAAGGAAATGTGGGAAAATTTATAATAATTTGCATTATGGGTGAGGAGTCACATTACATATTTTTCTTTTGGGGTTTTTTTGGCAATAAGATTTTTTTTTTTTTTTAAATCTGACGGCCGTACAAATGTTTAAATGCCCATTTAGGGGCAGAACTGTTCAAAGCTATCTTGCTACCAGAAGAGATAGCCATTTGCAAATGTGTAGCACACACTAATAAAAAATAATCTGTTTCTCTAGGTAACACAAGAGCAGATGGAACAGCGAAGAAAGTTGCTGCTCAAGACACAGAGGGGAAAAGGAGCCAGAATGCACTTTGATATCACACAAACTAATGAAAACAATTATTTATCTTTACAGAGTATGCAGACTTTGCTACAGGAGCAGAGACGGAGCAATGGATAAAAAGTCTGGCTGTTAAGTGGTGAATGACGTGTGGATGAGCCCGGATGGCAGACCTGTTTACCCAAACACTTCTTTTTGCACTATTGTAAATTGACACAAGGGAAAGGCCATGAAATGTTGAGTGAGTGCGAGGAAATGTCTTGTCTGGTGTTTAACATTTCTGTGCAGATGAAAGCAGTGCAGCAAAAGGCTGCAGAAAGGCCACTGTATGCCATAAAGCAAGGAGACTTTGGGGTGATGAGCGACTGGAGAAGCTGGAGATCGAAACGGTGAAGGGGACCGTTTCCAGGTGCTTCTGATCACACAAACGGCCGTAAAGGGGGCAGAGAGAACAACGTGGGCGCACGCCAGCCACTCCAGGAGAGTTACATCAGTGTCACAGAGGGGGAGAAACAACACAACGACGAGGAGAGCCAGCCTTCGAACCAGCTACAAGAGGGAGGTGGCCCACTGACTGTAACCTCTCTGAAAGAAACCAGATGTCTGATCCCACAGCAGATGACACGAAGATTGATGCCGGAGCTGAGACTGAAGCAGGGGGAGTCGGCACAATGTTGGAGACATCGGGTTGTTTTAACATTCCAGACTATAGTGTTAATATCAGTTAATATCACTGACATAGTGTCACACATGAGAAGGGCCGTAAAGGCACCTGAGCGTGTTGACGGGAAAAAGTTAAAGATAACATGACTAATGAAATTTTTCACAGGGAAAGGGTTTGCCTGTCTTTATATTTTGACTACTATAGCTTGCTAAAACAAAGGGTTAATCCCAGAAAAAAAAGCCTTTGCTTGTTTAACTTTCCTTAGGAACTTAGGAGAGTAATCATTTATATGAAAATCAGAAATGAAGAATATGAAGCTTTAAGTTTTTCTATATTTACCTTTTTATATGTGGGAAGATTATTAGTAAACAGTAAATATATAACTATAGTAATGATTTACATGAATAAGAAAGTTTTCTTTTATTTGTTTAATGATGTAGAAATTAGAACAATGAGAACATATGCTACCAAGGGAAAAATCATTAGGGGGAAGCTGTGTTAGAACCATCTCTATTTGGAATTTGGATAGTGTCTGAGGGTCTGGCTTATGTCAGGAATGCAATAACAGTGTTTATTCGTTTAGCCCGGCTTTCAAAAAACAAATAGGAGGATGAGGGGTAATTATTGTTTGATGATTTCTTTTTGATAATAATTGTCAGTAGACCATAAAGTTGTAAGTAGTGAATGATTTTATTTACTTAGATAATGAAAAATAAGAATGTTCTTTTTATTTTAGTCATCAAAGAAGGATGAGAGGGAGGAATTGTTGCGCGGAAAATTTGAATTTTGTCATATTAATTTATATTAAGCCATCTGATTCTTTAGAAATGATTTCTATATGAACTCTGCGTGTACCCTTATGAAAGTGCTTGTGTTTTCTAAGCGTTCTGTCTTTAGTTTGTGACCTTGGGTGTGCAAAGAGGTATAAAGTGGGGAAGAACAACCCCCTCCTTTGTGACACTCAGCCTTTTCTTTCTGTATGATTGTACACCTTCTTGCAAGAATTAAATCTTTTTAAAAAGCAATTGTTCAATTTGTTTTCTTGATTGAGAGTCTCTGATTTTTTGTCACAACACAAGCAACCAAAAAATGCCTAAAAAGCAATTTTCCTATACTGTAAGCAAAAATTAGGTGACCTGTTTTTCATTTCCCAAAGGATTGTGCTGCAGTTTGTCCAGAAGATTTTGTCCTCCAACACTTTCTGTGTAAATGTGCGCTCACAGAAGATATCGGGTTCACGTGAACTTGTGTGACAAAATATTCAACTTATAATAACAACTTACAACAATAATTATTTTATCTATTATATGATCGATTCTATAATTGTGGGTACATTTGGTACCACAAAAACAAGTGGTTTCAAGTCGTTATATATATATTTTTTTTATTTTATTTATTATAAACTTACTAATATATATACTAATTGTTATCCACAGTCCATAACAATATGATAATTCATGTAAAAAGTAATTTAAAAGTCATTTTAAAAGATATTTAAAAAATTTGTCAGTGTATTTGTTTTATCATATCAATGTGTAATCAAAATATTTTATAGTACTTTTCTTTTGGCAACATTTGATTTGTTTTATTTATAAAAGCCCTAAATAGTTGAATACAACATTAAATTATTTAAAATACATTTTTTTCATAGAAAAACGTGCGTCCATAAATCTTGCATCAACTCTGTTACCAAATCGTATTTTCTCTCAGAATCATGTAAGTTACAGGAAATGATGTCACTTTCTCTCACTGATAAGATCTGAAGCACTGAAAAGTATCTGTGTTCTCTCTGAGAAAATATTTTAATCGAAAAACTTCTTACACCGGGAGTTATTTTGAAGAAGATCAACTCTGTTACCACAATATCAAAAGGAAAACAGAATGTATTACTTCTCTCGCATTGGGTTATTTAAAGCTCTTTTAATCATGTTTTCATCTGTTTTTAGCATTTATGCTAGCAAGTGGAGTTTTTGGAAAAAAATAAAATAAAACTGTCAATTCTGTTACACTATTATCAGAACTGTTACTCTTCCTTGGTAACAGAGTTTGACGACGATAACAGACTTCTGACACCAAATGCAATTATAGAATCACCCATATGTTGAAATGTATTGCAGGAAGGACCCAGAAACTATGATTTCCATGGTTATTTCACAGAGGTTATTTCAAATCTTGATCCAAAAGTATACCTATTTTAATAAAGAAAAAAACAAGAACTCAAGAAGAGAGTGACTTTCTTTATGATGGACATATCATCGTTCTCAGTTAATTGCTGAATTTGTCATGGTCCTTGCTCAGTTAAATGCCACAATATATCTTTTGATGTTTTTTTTTATTTTTATCAAGCATTAAATTAAAATATGCCAAAACTTTAAAGAGCTGATTTCAAAGTCGATGCGTCTGAGGAAACAAAAAGGTTAAGTGAACGCATGCAACACTCATCTAATCTAGTGCGGCACATTAAAAAGAGTTTTAGACAGGAGGTGATCTAACCAACTCTCTCCAAAGCCGCTGGGCTAATGAAAAATATACTCAAGATAAGAGCACATAATTATAAAATGAAATGATAAAATCTGTGGTTTATTTCCTATTAAAGTGTCATTAGTCCAGAGTGATAATCTATTTTTCTGTATTAGATAGCCTTGCCTGGAAAATGGTCTTTGTTGCTGATCATAGACTATTAATTGAGACAAATTAAAACATAATATGTGAAGATATTAATTTGTTCCCCACTCTTGCAGAGTAACATGTCCCGTATGAGATTACACTATAGACTATTAGTCATCACAATAAATATTTCGGTCCATGATGAGTAATCTCATGATAGTCTTCAAGCCTATCATGCAGAGATGCAATTTATTGCAGTACTCCTACGTGCTGTGTGTGTGTGCTGCATTAAATCAGAATTACGAGGATAAATCTTCATTGAAGCCAGTGAGTTTTTAACATTACATTAATCTGATTTAATGAAAGAAGTTATTTTTAAACCAGTGGTTGTGCTTTGCTTTGCCCAGGACTCATGTTTACACTGGACAGTTATGACTGTAATTGTGTAACAAAATAGTTAATTTCACAAAAGTAAAATTGGAAAATGTATTATTATTATTATTATTTTGTTGTTTGTAAGTTGATTTATAAAAATGTTGATCATTTTAATAATGAAGTAATAATAACAATAATAATCATCATCATAATCAGTAGCAAAAACAATTGTTAATTGTTAAATGTAAGTAGATTAATCTGATATTTATCCATTTTAATAATTAAATAATAATCACAATCACAAAATTAAGACTTATTAGATTAAAAGATTAAATTTTTAAATGTAAGCTGATTAATCAGACAATATTTGTCAATTTTAATTTAAAGGGTCAGTCGACAACCAAGCATTTAAATATATATTAAATATATTTTTTTAAGGTATACCTTTTAATAATAAAACTGGGAATAATAAAAAAATAAAGTAAAAGAAAGTATTGTAACATAAAATAGTAAACCATTTTTAATGTTCGTTTCATTGCATGAAATATTTATTTATGTCATTATATTACTCATAGGCAAAATATATTTACATGTATTTAATATTAAATTCAATATAATATTAGATAGGCTAATTAAAATAATAATATTTGTAATCAATGTCTTTCCTAGGCCTAAAGTGTATTCATTCATGGGGTTTTATTCATTCATTAATTTATACATATAAATATATAAAAAATATTGGATTTTTTTCATTCTTTGAATGGATATATTATGGTGCACTGGGGACAATGAATTCAACATATGATGAAATATTGTGATGTGGAACAGAAAGATCTCCATGGTAACTCTTGGTAACTCATGGTAACTCAGTTATTCTGATAAATGTGACAGATCATCCATAGCCTTGATAACAGCAAAACATCAGACTCACTTTTAATCGTGCAGCATGAAAAGCATGAGGGGGTGGGTAATTCAGTATTCACAAATTATACGGCTATCAAGGGCTCATTTAGCAGATAGAGCACGAGAGAATAGAGCGGAGACAGACTGATCTACATCACAAAGGAGGTCGGGTTTAACTAACCTGTAACAGGGCTGTACTAGATAGTCTCAGTGCTGCTCCACCTCATTAATCTCACTTCTGTTTCAACTCCATTGTGGGTATTTTTACACTGGCGATTTTATCACTGCTTCTCAGTAGCACTTTCCACTTTGCCTCATAAAAGCACACGGGTTTGACAGATGGCTTCATTTATTCTGGACATCTTCAGGAGCAGGTTTTCGCCTGTGCTTGCCCAGAAAGTGTGGGCTCAAGATTTTGTCCTCCGGCACCTTCTGTGTGCTTGAGGGGTATCACTGACAGAAGATCATCCTTAAGGGACAAATAAATAATCCATCCGTGCATTTGGTTGCTACAGTGAATAGACTCCTTGGGGGAAAGGGTTTGTCTGCTTTGCTTGCAGATCTCAAAAGCCTAGTGTGTCATGAGTCATCAGCCAAAACAGAGCAGATGTAGGGGTCTTTCAAAAGCGCTGACTCTCTGGCAGTGCAGTCTTTTAATCTAAATCAAAGGATACTGGGTGACATTTTTGATCGAGCATATTGCTATAAAAAGTGAAGGAAGCTGAGTTTGATTTAATCCTGCTCTGGAGAAAAATCTCTGTAACTAAAAATGTTTTCTGACCTCTTGCATCTGTATTGAGCACATAACTGTGTTTCTGCAGCTAAAAGCATAGAAATTCCCTTTGGCTGAATACTACTGACCTTAATCGCAGTAACCCCTTGATATCAGACACTTTCATTCACAAAACAAAGGCTGAAAATATTTTTTTTACAAGCAGAAACCTAAGTGTCAGTTTAAAGCATTCCCTGCGTGTGTTGAAGGTAAAGGCCAGTTATAACATAGTAACCACAAATTAGCCATGGTTTTGCCACACTAACCATACACTGCAGCTGTGGTTGCCAGAATTCGACCGCAAAAAAACGGTAACAAACCTTTCTAGGTTTTAGCTAAATTTACAGTTAAATACCGTAATTTTTATTAACTGATATAATGTTAATATACCAACCTATTATGCGAGTCTGTGCTGCATTTGTTCTGCATGCAACACACAACAATACATGGTGAGGTGTCTGATTTGTGAAACTAACCGGGTGTTTTATGTGAATCAGTAACACAGCATACAAAATAGTGAGAGGTGTTACCAACTTAACATTTTATATGTATCATATTTTAAATCATTTTTATTTATCCTTTTTTTTTTTTTAGAAAAAGTGTACATTGTGTACATTTCAGTGTCTACAATTAAGCCTACGTTCACTGTGTTAACTGCATTTACTTGTAGGTATGAGTCCCAAAATATCCTGTTGATATTATGAGCAGCATGTAACAGAGGCTCAAATATTCCGTATGAATATGCAGCTGAAGTCAAGACTGTATTCTATTGTGACTATGACCTGTAACCATAGCGACAGTGACTAAAGTAATATTGAAGATGACAATCTCGAAAACAAAGAGTCTTATTACATTTGACATGACGAAAGTTCAATTGAGGAATGATTTCATCTGTCACATCTTAATTAACCAACGGCAGCTTTTAAAGCGCGGAGGATTTGAGTCACACACAGACAAAACTCTCTGGAGTAGTTGTGGTGAAGGACAGATGACACACAGCTCAGATATTGGAAGTAGATGTGTGTGTGCAATGCACAGCAGCTGTCTTACACTTTGTGACATAACAGACCATTAGTTGTCGAGTATGGTTCACACAGCACAGGTTTTTCAGTTCTGAATATACAGATGAGAGTTCAGTCATAGAATGGGGTTGTCACACAAATAATAATAACTGATAATGTGTGAACGCAACCGCGTTAATGACTCAAACACAGGACTAACAACTGTATTCAGGTGCTGTGAATGTGGCAAAATGTGCATTTACACCATTATCTATTCAACGTTTTGGCTGTGTATTTACATGACAACATTTTAGGGGCCTACCGTTATGTGTGCAGGAACAACCCTAACCAGGTTTCTTAACCAACACTGTAAATTTACAGTAAAAAAAAAACCGGTAGCTGTGGTTGCTGGAATTTAGTCGTAAAAAATACAGTAACAACATTTTAGGTTTTACGGTGGTAAGTTAAATTTACGGTTAAATACCGTAGTTTCATGAACTGACATAATGTTAACATACCAACCTATTAAAGCACTGAAATCTGTTTTGTATCTTTGAAATATACTGATAAACACCAAATGCAGGTGATGATGAGAAAGTCACATGATGAACCAAAGCCCATCACAAGCAGCTTTTAAATATGAACATATACAGAAGGAGCTCCGAGTCATTCACACAAACACTAAACACCATCATGATGAGACTCATTAAACTCAAATAAAATTAATTTAACTACATTATATGTCACATATCATCCTAATAAACATAACTGATAAGAAAACACTAAGTTATTTCAAAGAAATGCAATGCAAGGAATTCTGAGAATGTCCCCTTACGGATTTTCCCTGTAAACTGAAACCATTTACCAGGTTTTTACCATAGCATTTTACATTTTTTGTACATCATTGCAATGTAAACACATTCAGTGTATTGTGGAGTCATGTCTTGATCTGCATTGGATGTGGCACAGCACTATGCTTCAAGTTGCTGACAATAAATGATAAATGGACGTCCCGTTCTTTTTTTTTGACGTACCGTAGCTACTCCATAAGCTTGCGCAACTTCCAACGGATTTGGAACACTGTGAACTGAAAACAGCTTCTGTGACACATACTCGAGGTTCAGGGGACTTCGCTTCTTCAGTGTGCTTGCTGAGTTGTTTTTGTCATGACATTGAGTAATAATAGATACCTACTCTCAGTGTTTTTCAACAGAAACCTGAATTTAATAACAGCCTTTATTTGTCTTTCTACTTACATTTATTTCTTATTATACCTAAATATATTTTATGGTGAAACCCAGCAATGTGCCAGGTCATGAACACATTTACCTGTGCTCTGAGCACTTAAAAAAACCAGATCAATACAGAATGGAAACTTCTCATCTTCTTGCCTCCAGCATTATTGACAAAGCCTGAGATGAACCTAGCATGAAGCATAATAGCAGCATAAATCAAAAGAAAGTAAGTAAAGCTTTCCCACAGCGAGATTAATCTCACTTTGCTCTCAGTGTTAAATTATGCATCTCGCAGAATTATGGGGCGCAGGTTATGAAGTTCCCCTTCTGATGCAAACGTCCACCCACATGCTCAGCTCATGTTGAAACTCCCAACATGATAATGTCATGAGTCAGCGCTTTTCATTCACCGCATAAAAGGGAGAGATTTGCACATATTGTCTAACAGTTCACCTGGCCTGTTCATAAAAAGCAGAAAAGACATCACTGTCTCCGATATTGTGCGCCATCCATCACTGTCTAGAGTCCATATGCACATTAATGAGTTCTCCAAAGCAATTCCCCACTTTAATTTGGTCTCTGGTAAACCGTAGAAGCCGCTTCAGCGGGGAAAACATCATTTACGCCACTAGCACTGCTTTGTAATGGATGGGAAACAACCAGCAGAACTTGTTTTCTTTGAGGCTTTAAATTAGAAACACAAAGTTAGACTACGTTAACTCAGCAGCAAACCTCAGCAGTATTGACTCCACAATTGATGTTACACATATTCAAACCTCAGCAGGGTTCTTTCCCTAGCAACAAGGGGAACTTGGTTTCTATGGATATGTGCCCTTAACAGGACAGGAGAGAGAGAGAAAGGGACACTGCTGTGTGGGCGATGCAAACACGATCCCAGCTGGCTCGCATTAACTCAGCGACCAATCGTTGCAGATCCATATGCATGCTGCGTAACGACAGGCACAGGAAGTCAACAAGGTGAGCCGTTCACAGACGCACAAACGCTCACAGGAAGTTCAATTTAAATTTTAATGGCTGAAGAGTACTTGCTCTGACATACTTTCTCTTTTCACTGAAATAAAAAGTGATGTGGCTTCGCTTTTCGCATCGTTGATGTCTTTTGTAAGGTACGCTTCTTTTGTTAAAGCATCACCTGACAGAACCCCAACTCTACTTTTTTCTTTGCTGGCATGAGAAAGGTGCCACATCTCTCATGGGACTCATTACCCGAAGAATACGGTTAAAGAAAGGATTCTGGAAAGGTTGTTGCTCAGAGCCCCTAACATCTTCACCATCCAAGTATGAAAATTGCATCAGCAGAAGTGAAAAGAAAAGCTCGATTTTTATTGACTCGTGACCCACTGTTACGGAGTTCTGGCATCAATAGTGGAGAATCGTTACAATTAAAGCGCTTCACAATTACACAGATTTGATTTGATTTTCCTAACTGGCTTAGACATGCTATTGGTTGTAATTAGTGTTATTAAATATGAGTTACTCATTATTGCTCATCACTTATCAAAACTCCTGTCCCTAAAATAGACACGTTCATGCTTTTGGATAAACTGGCAGTTTTCACCTGCAGGAAAATAAATCATAACTTGGGGGTGGATTTTTATGAATTTGGGAGGAATTCCTGCATGGCATTGTGCTAAAAGCCACTTAAAACCAGCTAAATCTCATGGATATTGTAACTACTAGACATTTTGGTATAATTTCAATCTTTGTACTTCTGCACAATCTGCTTGTGTTCCAGCGAAGGTTATTCTTAGGGCTGCACCTTCATGTCTTTTTCTAAAAATGTAACATTTTTGTATGATTCAAGTAAAAAGTGATGTGAAATATCGTAAAATAATAACCTTTTCCTGTAAGATTAGGCTCCTTAGAAATCGTCCATTGGATTTTAATCATGGTAACTCCATTCCGTTCCTAAACAGAAATGAGAAAATCACTTTATGCTGCGTTCATCATGAAAACATGGAAATGAAAGGTAAAAATGAATCCTTTTTGTGTTTTCGTTTATCCTTCAGTGACAAGCCAACAGCTTGTGCTATCTGCTTCCGAAAGTGTACAAATCTGATTTGAAAGCAGAAACATGTAAATGTAATCAAATGATGACTGACTTGGCTTTTTTTTAGTTTTGTTATTATAACACTGAACTTCTGTGAAACTCTCTGCCGCAGTAGGTCACAGTAATACATCATCAACAAGGCACAATGAGGGTCCCAGAAATTATCTATAGAGCACTGTGCTTTTTCCCCAAGGTGCCTTTATTTCCACCACCTAATTTGTGAAACTGCTGCTGACGTTGCTCTGTCATAAATTCAGATCCCATTGAAATAAGCACGCCTGCTACTCTTACTATGCTACATTTCTGTTTCCTGTAGCTTTGTGACTAAGGCTTCTGACTTCATTCTTTGGTCTCCCTGATACACAATGACCCTCTGAATTAAAGCAATGAATGATGAACTAGTGCCTTTTCACCGGAGATACTTCGCTTCATGGTCGCTGACTTTTTGTACATTTTATCTTTACTGTTGCTATGCAACAAACTCTAGGTAACAAGAATCATTTTGTCGAACAGGCCATTAAACAGCATGTGCAGCGAGGAATGTCCAAATGACGAATAATTAGACCAAGCAGTAAAGAAAACAGCAGAATGCATGAGCTGACGGACAGGTCACCCTCATGACATATAACTGACAACTCCATCTGTATCTCGCACAGCCTGGACTTCGTTTTAATGACATCTTCTCACTCAGACCAGCTTAGGCCGGTTTTTTATCTGAAGAATAAAATGAGATGATATGTTAGGATGTCACTGCGCCACAGGCGATTTATGATATGGCACAGCTAGGAGTTGTATTGTGTGTATGCGCACACAATGACCGTATCTTTGTCCCTCGAGACAATGTCCACACCCACTCCCTGACCCATACTGACCCTTTAATCAATTTAGCCCCATTTCCTGATGCCAGCGGCCCTAAGTGATTGAGTTATTATACAGAGTGCTGGTTCGAAAGTATTAGATGGAGAAAAAGGAAACCAAAGAGAGATGGAGACAGCCAGAGAATGAGAAATGGCATATAAATCAGTTCTTATTTCATGCATTGTTGACATTTCATTAATTGCTATCCACACCGCTGTGTGCAACCTAAAAATACATGGCATATAAAAATATATGCGTCTTCCTCTCCTATTAGTCTTCACCCATCTCAAAAGCATAATTCTGAGTTTGTTTTACGGTGAACCGTTAAGCTTTATTAGAACCACAGGTGATGTTAGGAGCATGCAGATTTAATAGCGGCACAAGCATTTGTTTAAACGTTACCCTTAAGTAAGTGTTCTCATGCAAACAAGACACTCGAGGGGCTGTTAAAACACTCGTGTTTGTGCTGTCACAAAGAAATGGGATGAAAAGAACACTGGTGTCAGGAATCTTTGCTGCAGTGCTGGTGTATAGTGAGGGATAATCTGATCCGGCCCTCGGTAAGCGTTTCTGATACGGACCGCACTCCTCAGCAGAAGCACCAGCAGAGCCTACTGCCTGCTCAAAGCCTCATGGGTAAATTGTTTTTCCTTGACCTGCAACCTGAGGTTTATACGCCAAGATTTTGCTTTGTTGTTAAAATCCTGTGATTATTTAGTTATCTTTATGTTGCTCCAGTCCAAACCAAAGAACCGTTTATACACTGTAACGAATGAAAAGGTTCTATCGATGACTTTTAATCGTGCTCTGCAAAACTCAAAAGAAGTCATTAAAATAAAGTCATTCATTGTTTTTCATTTAGACCCAATTGACACAGTTTTTCGAAATAAAGTCATATAACTTTCAGAATAAATAAATTCCTATGCTTTTACCAGTTTAATTTTAACCTTGTGGAATTGGTTTGTCAATATTAGGGTTAATTCCCTTTACTTGTTTTTGACTTGAGCTTGTGCTTCAGGGGATGAGAACCTACACAATGCTTTTATGAGCCTTTTGCTGTGGTCTGCATTCTGGAATCTGTTCTTTCGGGTCATTACGTGCTATGATGTGTGACTCTAATGGGGTTAGTTGCTATTGGGAAGGAGAAACATAGAGCAGTCATTTCCCACGAGACTCCTCTAGTACGAGGGCTCACTGAAGAGAGAGAAAGAGAGAGAGACATCTGCTCACACATTTCCTACATCCCATGTGCATTAAAAGCACAGAAATTCTCTAAATAAACTAAGCCCGCAAAATTTAGTTCAAACCTCCCTGGTGCACACTCATGTTACCTGTGCTGTTTCAAAGCTGTTTATCGTGTGTATTTTTATGCAAATATATAGATTTGAGTGGCTTCAGAGGCATTGGAATAAATCTCCATCCCTCCTGATTGGAGAGAGGTTTTCATACAATGACTGATGATTAAGTCAGCTATCAGACTTGCCAAGCCAAGCCAAAAAAAGCAGTGCTTTTTCAGTGGCGAAATATGACACAAATGTACATTCGGTAAGTTAGTCGAATTATCCTACAACAGTAAAAATTCCCATACTTAAAAAACAGAGGCTTATATAACTGTACGTATAAAGCATGCTGTATATTTACATGAACACATGTTTTGGAAAAATGCACAAGCTCACACAAATATATTTTTTCACATAAACAGCACTTGAGTCCATGTTGGTATGGTTACATTTTGTCCATTAAATGCAATGCAAAAAGTGTAGAATTATATCTTGATTGGATCCTTAAAGTTGAATCATTATAGTCAAGTATGTTTAAGTCAAATTTAGCAGTAATTTAGTAGTTTAAAGCAATATTGTTGTATGTGTTTTACAGTGTGTCATCCTATCACAGTATAACAAAGCAGCTTTGTTCATGTTTTCATATGGAGATAACAAGTCAAGATGCTCAGCTTCAACTTAAGACTTCAACAAGACCCTCATCTTCATCAAGGGACAAAAGCGAAGGAGCACCGGTCGGGCTCGCACCGCTTCTAAAATTCATAGAGCCATAGAGTCTGGCTTGGTGCTTGGAGTAAGCAAATGCTTGTCTCCTGATCATCTCCCCTTTATACATGGAGATCATCAACAGGGTTGACAGTACCACACCACCGAGTGTGAGGAGGCACAGTCCTGCGATCACACACCTGTCCAGGTGAGCCCCCACCCGTGCGTTCTCTCTCTCCAACCGCTCCATCTCCCGGGCAGAAACGGTATCGGGATTCACCTTGACGTCACGTGGGACTGTGTAGGAGATGACAACCAAGGAAATCCCAGTAACTAAAAAGGTAACAGCACCTATAAATCCATAATCCACTGACTTTTCTGTTGAATCCACCATGAAATCGTCAACAGACAGCAGGGAGCATTCCGGCCCGCCTTCTTGGAGCTCTTTAGAAGAATTCCAACTGAAGTTGTCATAGTTGGTCTCCTCTGCTAACAACTGACTGTCTTTATGGTCAGTAAAGTCAGCCACGCCAGGAAAAGCTGTTTCGAACTGCTCATCGTAACATACCTCGACTTCTTCATCAAATCCCCATTCATTGAGTTTGCAGAGTCGTCCAATTGGCAGAGCCGCTGTCCATGGTTCTGAAAGCCTGTTCGCCTCATTAACATTCTCCTCCAGATACGCCTGGCAGCACTCTTCATTGGAAAGAGTCCTTTCATCTGCACACACTGAGTGATGACTTTGCTGGTGTTTTAGGGACCAGTCAAGGTGATCGGTCTGGACAGCGTCTTGACCACAAAAGACGACTTTAAGATCAGCCATTTGAACTTCTAATCATACGTTCATCTCATAGCATGCTGGCTATAGCATCCCTGCAGTATGACAAGGGAGACAACCATCTATAACAGGCAATGAAACCATTTCATTTTAAATACAACACAAATATTTTAAGGGGAAAAAAAATCATTCTGGTTTTTACTATAATTTGTCAAAATATTAATTGCAAAACGGGTACCAACAGAGCTACCAGGTTCTGTTGTTTACTTAGCCTATATAACATCCCTAAGAGAGAGATGTGTTTTCTGACCAGATGGGAAGGGTTTGCAACATGCTACTTATATTGGATGGAAAATGATGACACAATGTATAGGTTTTATGCGTTTCAATAATACATTTATGCACGATAATTAAAATGTTCCTGTCACAAAGTGACAGCACTGATAGCTACTTGACATTTACATTGTTTACAAATAAGTTATACATTTCTAAACTTCTTTAATTCGAAGCAGCAAATATATTGCAAAGTTTGCGATTATATCAAAGATTTCAAAGTCTATCCGACACGTTTTGATCGTCGATATTAACAATACTATTCAAGTAAGGAAAATATTTTCAGCTAAAGGGTGAATAATTACTTTTGATGCGTATAATAAGTATTTAGTGTCATTTTCACTACCGAAACGTTCCTAAAAGTGCGTTTTAACCAATCAACAATACTTGTAAATATTCATCTCAGGAGCTAAACGACGCCTCATCATCAGCACCGAGAGGAAAAGTAAAGCGTTTCCTGGTTTTCAGTATCAAAAAAAGTATTCAGTAGGAAAAGCTGTTGCCTGCGTTATGTATCATCTGTTTTGCCGTCTTTTTTGTCACCTTAAACTCACAGAAAATCAAGGCATCGCCTACCTTCTCCAAGCAGCGCCTCGCTGGCATTCCTGCAGGGCTTGCGCTCCGTTAATTAAGCGAAGCTCGTCCTGTTCCACCCGCGCTCCGCGAGCCTCTAAGACGAGCTGCACAGACGAGGAGAGACGAGGAGATGAGAGGAGATGAGAGGAGGGAAGAGAAGAGAGGGAGGTTTACTAGTGTCGTGGGGGAAATTAAGTCTGATCAAACACTTTCGTGCTGTTCTCCTCGTGAAATTTATGTCTGTGACGCACCCTATACAGATTGCATGCCCAAGCTGTGTCCTAAATTAATTATCCCAGAAATGAACATCATTAAAACATCCGATGACGCAAATCCCCTGATATTAATGTTTGATTGCTTTTTCATAACACAATGTAACAATAGATCACTGAATAATATTGTTTGTTTGTTTGTTTGTTTAATTTTTGAAAGACGATTCTGTACAGGCACAGACGTCTTCTCGCTAAGGAAAGAAAATTAAGTGTTTATTAATCTGCAAAAAAAAAAAATTAACATTATATTGTTGTCTTAGGTATACGAGACAAACAGGTAGGCCTGTTTATCATAGGGGAAACTGTCACAAGGTCTTAAGATTTTGAGTCTATTAGTAACATGTGAGACCGGGGCTAGTTGTTACAAATTTTATACTGAAAATAAATTATTGCATCAATTTATATACAGTTTTTGTATGTTTGGTTTTTGTTTGAAAGTCAATGCCTGACATAAAGTCTTTGCTTCAAATATGCTTTTTCTAGTGTTGTATGTGGCGAAACTGTTTCTACTGACAGGAGAAGGGTTGAAGGAGGTCTACTGGCGCCTTAAAACCCTGCTGCCTTGCGGCATACCCTCTCATGGGAAGGCTAAGGGAGTAAACCCTGCTGCAAGGGACTGCTGCATGGGCAACAGCTGGCCCCCCATATTACCCTGCCCAGGCTCTGTACCTCCACTGGAGAGTCAACTTAACTCGGGAGGGAGCAGATACCGGTTATAAGCTCGTTCGATTGGCAAAGGAAATGAGCGCCAGGGGTGTCCTTCGATGGTGGGAGAGGTCATCGTGCCTCATTGTACAGCTACCGCCCGCCTCAAGCTGGGCAGACCCCAGCCAGTTAGGTGCTGTCCCGCCATGGCTTACCTGCCCCACTGGGTGCGTGGGGAAAGAAAGAAGCCTCCAGCTCCTCGTTTCGCTAGCTGGAACGTCAGGACCATGTGCTCCGGACTCACTGCAGATCTTCAGCAGATCGACGATGTAAGGAAGACTGCCGTCATCGATAGGGAACTGTCACGACTAAACGTTGACATTGCCGCTTTGCAGGAGATCCGGCTGGCTGACAACGGCACCATCAGAGAAGCTAACTACACCTTCTATTGGCAAGGGAAGCCTCCAGACCAACCAAAGCAGTACGGTGTTGGCTTCACTGTGAAGAACATGCTTGTCAGCTTCACAGAGCCCCCCACAGTTCTGGCCCAATCAACATTCTCACGCCCCAACCCTCTGCACCACTGCCGAGGAGAAAGATCAGTTCTACCAGACCCTGGATGAGGCGATATCCAGGATCCCTAGCACTGATGGCTTTTACCTTTTTGGAGAACTCAATGCAATAGTAGGAGCTGACCACAAAGCTTGGCCCACCTGCCTCGGATGCTTTGGGAGGGGAAAGATCAACAAGAAAGGCCAGAGACTGCTTGAGACTGCATTAACACCAGCTGTGCCAGCAACCCGGAGAAAAAACAGCAGTTTATCAGCAGGCTGGAGAATGCCCTCAGCAAGGAAGTGGTAGTAGATTATACCATCGACTCCAAGTGGCCACGTCTCCGCGATGCTGTGTATAGCCTGCCATTATCACCTACGTGAAGAAAGAATGGAAGAATGCTGACTCATACGAGGCCCACTGGGAGGAAATGGAACCTGTGACCGAGGCTAAGAGAAAAGCCCTATTGGCCCTATTGGCTATTGGCTAATTGACTGCCAGGAACAAAGCCCAGCAGACCACCCGCCACTGTGCCAACACCTACTGGCTGAACCTCTGTAGCAGCATCCAGGCAGCTGCCGATATAGGCAATTCAAGAGGGATGTACGAGGGCATCAAGAAGGCTAAAGGCCCAACCCCCTGCAAGACCACCCCCCTAAAGTCCAAGACAGGTGAGATCATTACTTTCTTCCATGGTACCATGCACAGCACGGTTTGCTACAATGGCGCAACCTCCAAGGCCTTCCGAGTTAGCAGCGGAGTAAAGCAGGGCTGCATACTTGCACCTACACTCTTCGGCGTCTTCTTTTCCATGCTCGTCCAATACGCCTTTAAGGACTGCAGCGAGGGTGTCTACATCCACACCAGGTCCGATGGCAAGCTCTATAACATAGTCCATCTCCATGCCAAGACCAAAGTCACAGAGGTACTCATCCGTGAGATGCTTTTCGCAGCCTTGACATCACACACCGAAGACAGACTTCAGCAACTTGTCACCTGCCTTTCCCATGTGTGCGAGGAATTTGGACTGATCAGCCTGAAGAAGGCCAAAGTCATGGCTCAGGGCACAGAGACTCCTCCGAACATTGCCATTGACGGATACACCCTGGAGGTTGTCGAGAACTTCACTTACCTCGGGTCCACTATCTTCAGCTCACTGTCCATCGACTCAGAGATCAATAGCAGGATTGCCAAGGCAGCCACAGCCATGACTAAACTGAGCCAGCGAGTGTGGAACAACTCCAGCCTCACTGAGAAGACCAGACTGTGCGTCTACCAAGCCTACAATCAGCACTCTCCTCTATGGCAGTGAAACATGGACCACCTATGCGAGGCACGAAAGAAAACTCAACAGCTTCCACAAGAGGTGTCTGCGTCGCATACTGCAGATCAAGTGGCAGGATAAGGTCCCTAACACCGAGGTGCTGGAGCGAGCAAACATGAGCAGTTTTCATGCAGTTCTCAGTGAGAGGAGTCTCAGGTGGCTCGGCCATGTCAAGAGAATGGACGCAGGCCGTATTCCCAAAGACCTCCTCTACGGTGAGCTAGTCAATGGTCAAGAGGGCGCCCAAAACTGTGATTCAAAGACATATGCAAGAAGGATATGAATCAGTGCTCCATCAACTCCAACTCATGGGAAAGTCAAGCAGATGACCACCCAGCCTGGAGGCACACAGTCAGACAGGGTACATTGTGCGCAGAGGCTGAGCGAAACGAGAATGTCACTCAGAAAAGATCCAGGCGGAAGCATCGGCAACAGCAGCTACAACAGCCATCCGCCTTCACCTGTACCAAGTGTGTCAGGAACTGCCACTCCCGAGTCAGACTGCACAGCCACTCTCGTCTGTGCAACAAGACTCACAAGAAGCTACACCATCGTCTCCTGAGACGGATGGATGCCAAGGATGTAACACGGTAAGTTGTCAGAATGTAAGCTGCTTATTTTCCAAATATAATTATAAATTCTAAATGTATCATTGTAAATGTATAGTAAATAGTATTTTGGAAAGATCAGGACTACTTGTCACAGGGGTGCTGTCAAAAGATCTATAAGATGTACGTTTTATACAGACCGGGGCTAGTTGTCACACATTTTATGCTAAATATATATTTTTTTGTTTTATTTTTGATTGTCAGTTTCTGGCACAAACCTTAAAGTCTTGGCTTCAAAAAAGTTGTGTCACTGGCAAAGAAAATATTAAAGATCTTTAGATTTTGGGTAAGCTAGAAGGCTAGTTTTCACTTTTTACTAAAGATTTTTGTTTGTTGTTGTATTTTAACAGGGTTTTTTTGTACAGACACAAGCCTTGATCCAAAAAAAAGTAAAAAAAAAAAATATAATCTTGTCCAGAAAAAGTTCATTTGAACCATTTTGACATATAGCGGGGTAAGTTGTCACGATGTAACCAGATTATAACCAGATTTAAGCAAAAATTGAACAGTAAATCTACATTGAAAATGTAAAATATTATTGAACATCAATGTAAATACATCAATTTATAACAAAACTATTTTATGGGTAAAATCAGGTAAATAGTTTTTTTGTACAATTTTGTACAGTGCATTACAAAACAGTTAATAAATAAAAATATAATGTAAAAAGGTAACAAAAAATAACACAGTATATATATATATACACACTTTTTGAAAGTTCAGAAGAATGACTATGTTGAACTGTGATGTATTTTTTTTGAAAAGCACCTGACTTCACAAGCCCCATGATGACCCTTGCTGTTCATGGACATGATGCCAGCCACTGTAGCGTATATTGAGGTAGCCATAGGTCATAATCAGAGTGTGCCTCACTGATTTCTCACTGAAAGCTCAACGTGTACTAATGCAACATTCTGCTAGAGCGCTGAATTAAACAAGACTGGTGACATCAGCTGGTTAAAACACATGAAAGACATTGCTATGCTCCAGAGGCTGGAACATTACTAGAGCGTAAACTGTGAAATTGACATTTATGAGAATTTGCCCCCTGTGTGTTCAGATCTTATGTCTCTCTCTATCATGGGCCACACATTGCATTAAGATGACTTGAGAAAGGAGCAGCAAGCGCACAGAGATGTCTCCATAAATGACAGCTGAGATGGCCTCTATTCAAAATCAGCCATGAGAGCTGCAATGCTCACAGTTTAGTCGACATAGCGTGAATGACAGAGCATAGAACATTTCTAACAGTCGGTTCATGCATGCTATTGTTCACACACATGCAAGTAAGCATTATAGCAATGTGCTTCAGCTCACGTTTTGACATGCATATTGCAAAAAGTGCTTGATTAAAGCATGCATGCTAAAGCATGCTAAACAAAAAACTAAATAAACTTCCTATTATCTGGAGACATTTAGTGTTACATCACCTGCTCACTAGCGGATGCTTTGCAGTGAATGGGTGCCGTCAGAATGAGAGTTCAAACAGCTGATAAAAACATCATTGCAACCTACAGGACTTCAATCAGTCAATAACACATTGAGAAATTGAAAAGTTGTATGTTTTGTAAAACCTTTAATCCAATGCTTCAGGCTACAATATGAGTCCATAATCCATAATGACTCTTCCTCCAGTTAAAAATAGCTGTTTCTCTCACATTAGAATCCACTATCATATTTCTTTCCAGCAGTTTGGAGTGTTTTTGCTCGTAAACAGTGCTTGATCTTTGCATACTTCTCACCTGATTCAGCAAGACCAGCAGCATTTTCATTTCATTTGAATGAAAAATCCTGACTTGAAATAGGAAATACAACAAGTGTTACAATAAACTCACAAATCAGTAAAGGAAGAAAAATCTTGATGTTACTGTACATGGAAATCCCACCTGGTCTCATAAAAATATGTACCTTGGCGCACATTTTGTAATGCAAAAATATATAATAATGTCCAGTGAGTGGCGCTAAAACACAGGTTCAATAAGTGAACCCTTGCACATTTTAATTGCATTGATATAGGTAAGAACTGCAGTTATATGTACTTATTGATAGGCCTATTTGTTTTGTGTCTCGCTAAAAAGTGAACCCATTTATGCCATGAGACCAGGGGCCTGTTTCTGAAAGGAGGTTAAGTGAAAACTCAGAGCATGTTAAGCTTGAAAAAAACTCTGGGTTTTCCGTTTCAAAATGGCAGGTTTGTCAAACTCGGGAAGTCGTGTATCTCAAGCCTGTTTCTGAAAGAGAGGTAACTTTTACTCTGAGTCAGTTAGCGTGGTACATAACCTGGTCAGGAGCAGGTTTTATTCTCTAAACTCTGCCCACATTACAGTCACACAAAGAACACAGTTACGAGAATGGCTTGTCCGTTTTTACAGAATCACATAGATGATGAGGCTGTTTAAATAAGAAGAAAATTACATTTATGTCGGGCAAGGATTTTGAGACCAGAGTGTCTTTTCCCCATAATGTAAAATTTTTGTTTAAGTGTTACAGTTTTTCGTTGCTATCAATGACATATATCCATAATATAACATCACTAACATCACCCATCGTGGTCGTGCTCTTACATCAGAGCAGATACTATGTGCAGCTGTATGTTTCTTTGCTAATGAAAGCTTTCTGTATTGGGGATGCGGAGTAAGGCCACTGTATGCACACACAAAAACACTGTGACCGGTGACTGTGAACAGTAGAAATGCTGACCATATAGACTGTGTCAGTCTCATACTAGGCTGATTTATTTATTATCAAATAGGAACATAACAGACATCATAATACTTGATCACATGTTAAACAATATATCTGCAGCACACATGTAATGATCAAGTACAAATCTTCTTATCACCATAGCTTAACAAGGTCTACGTTTCACCATGATGGTAACATCAAAAATCAACATAAACATAAACTCTTTTAAATGTCAAATATAACTGAAAAACAAACTATAAATGTCTTTCCTTTAACTAAAAACGCATGAAACAGCATTTAATTTCAACATTTATTCTCATGATCTATCCGTATTTTACAAATGTGATTTAATTTAGCATAATACAATTGAGTGCAAATGACGACTGAGTAAAAAAAACTAAAGATTTGTGTTGTTTTAGCTTATTTTATTTAAGTAAACTGAGCAAACAGCTAAACGAATTTTTTTGAGTGTAGTTTTCAGTTTTATCTTTGATATACTGCAAAAAATAAATAATTAGCTTTCACTGACCTTCTGTACCGGATTATTACTCATTCTAAATGTCATGTCACTTGATCAATAAAAAGACAGACACATAAGTGCACTTTTAAATCTTTTAAAAACTCAATTTGTGACATGCTATCTTAAACTGATCAACGAGGGAACCTTAAATGAAACATTTCCACTGAACATTAAGTTAAGGTTTTATTCTTGTTTTATCAAGTTTAATGTAGAAACGATGCAGCAGCCTATATTATGTAATTTAATGCAATTTCATCTGAAATAACTTCAAAATTACGACCAATTCCAAACTTTAAGTCAATAAACGTCACACATTACATTACTTATTTTTTATTATACTTAAATATTTAAATCATTTAAATGTAAACAGATGCATTACCTGTCTCTGTTTTGCTGATGCAGTGGTGTTGATTTTATTTTTAAATATGCACTCATATTTGCTGTAACTTTGCATGAGCACATCAAATTCAGCTGGAGAAAAAAATGCTGATAACTTTTTTTTTCAGATGTTGCCTTGGTGACTCGTAATATCTGTGCTTCATTGATAATGCCTTTTCATAGTCGCGGTGTACAAGCTTAACTCTGAGTTAGTCTACTCAGAGTTGATTGAGCTTACTCAGATCAGCTGTTCTGAAACCCAAAACTCTGAGTTTTTAATCTCTGGTTTCAAGTTTAAACTCCGAGTTGGTTGAACCTCCTTACTGAAACAGGCCCCAGGTAGCGACAATAAGAAAAACAACAACAGTGTGAATAAAATTAGCCAAAAAACGCAACCATATTAATTATTAATGTCCCAGTGCATACTAGGAAGATTGTCAGTGTGGCAGAATCACATTTTTAGTTTTTTTTCCCAGTGTGAGTTATGATTGTTCATAAAAGAAAAGCAGAATTGTTGCTGATATCTTGTGTGCAATCCAAGAAAACTTTTTTGGGGGGTTATGTTATTTGATCTAAGAATAATCATTTCACAGAACATTGACAAAAACATGTTTGCCATCTGCACACAGTATGAAACGTGGGCTTGTCTTTCAGAATATGAAACTTATCATACGCTTGACACTTTTCAACCAGACAGAGAATTTTATATCTAGCAGCTGCTGTCAGTGGCGTCGTATCCGAGAGCATAAACCTAAGGATTGTTTGGAACTTTTAAGAGTAAGATGTGACACTTTATTTCCCGCTGCGTTGTGTGTTTTGTTTATCTGCTGGTGTCTGATGTGGCATTTCTGCTGATGGATCTTTTCTGTAATAGGGCTTATAACAGAGCACAGCTAAGAATAGCTATGGAGGAGCCAGCATGAGACATTTAAGACTCCAGCCCTTCTGTTCGTAAGGGACAGACACACAAAAGCGACCTTTAGTCTCCGGAAAGTTTTGACATAACCAGATCTCTGTGTGTGTGTCTCTCACCATGGGAAGAAGGTTTTCAGAAAGAGATTGTGGGCATGCCCTGATTTTTTTGTTTCTGGAAAATATTTGTTCTGACAGATTTGTGACTGATAAGACAAGACACATTCACTGCAGGCCTACCCTAACCGAAAGAGCCATCAGTAGCCTGAAGTACAGTACATATACTCAGCAATGTGCTTTGAAATACACACATACAATTAAAAATAACGAGTTTGAATTATTCAAAATGTCTAGATGTTGATATGCGGTGTATATTGACAGCGTTAACTAGGCTGTGTGTCTTTTGCTAATAGTTTTATGCAGTGTGCGTATTTATGTGTGCAGAAGAGGATTCAGATACAGGTGCAAACATATTCAAATTTGTTCTTATCCTGTTAAATGGTTAATGGTAAACTGACATTCCCAGAATTCCCTGCATTGCTTTTTTAAATTTCGTTTGAATTTGACAAGAGGACCTGGCTGCAGACATATGGCGAGTGGAGCTCCACCGGAAATACGTCACCTCCACTAAAAAGAAAATGGCGTCGCGCACTTTAATTCAGGTAACGTTCATTTTATTTGTTTTTATTGTAGCCTATTAATGTAGCACTGCAACAATAGCGAGTTACAACGAGGTTATCATATCATAACAAAACTGGCACACAGGCATGTGTTAATAATTGCATTATTTCTTATGAAAGTGATTGACTGTATGTTAATTCATGTTTCATGTCAACAGTTGCCATCTTGCAAAATACCCTGGTCTCTGTCGTCCTAGAGGATGGCTGCTCTGCTATCTTAAGGCTGGCTCTGACATGTCAGAAATTTGAACAAATTGTCAGCCAGGAGGATTTTCAAAAGGAGGCACACTTCATGTGGCTTGATAGTAAGTTCAGTATGTGCAGCCCCTTCTTGTTTTTGTGGGTATAACAATTAGACTAAGTAATTTAAATACAGATTTGTTCGTTTAATGTGTAAACTGTGTGACTTAATATGCTCTCATAATTGTGTCTTGATACTTAACAGGTGTAGTTAATTGGAAAAGACACTCAGGAAGTCACATACAGGAATACAGAAAGCCCTTCACCCTCATCTCTAGGTGCAGTCGCCTGCAGTGTAGCCAGCTGTATAAGGACTGTGGGGCTGGTTATCAGGGGAAGGGCCAACGGGGAGTGCTTTTGGGGTTTTACTCCTCAGATGACCACCCAGGCTACTGTAGGCTGGGAGGATTAAATGCTGTGTGTGTGTGTGTGTGTGTGAAATAAGTTCACGTATTTTGTAAAGGTGTTGTGTTGTAGTTTAAAATAAAAAAGAAAAAACTGTTACATGGATGGAAAACATTGTGGAAAACATAATTTCACTTTGATATGTACATGTTGTTATTTTGTTTAAAATACAAATTATGATTAGGATGTTTAATAAATTAACTTTATTTAATATCCAGTGATATTATAGATCTACTGTTTACTTTCTAAAATATATAATTATATACATATATAATTTACCACGGTAAACGTTTTAACAAGAAAATTTAAATATTACGTACATGTATATGTAACTATAAATAATACAAAACGAAAGATTAAACAATAAGTTTTAAATATGCAATGTCTTAAAATTTTGCCCGGACCATCAAGGCGACCGCGTCATGCCCGGACCAATAATATGCGTCGGTAGTGGAGGTGACATATTTCCACTCTCTGAATGGAGCTCCACTCGCATACACAGTCTGCAGCCAGACCCTTCTAGAATTTGATGTTTTTCTTTGAAATAGCTCTGTTTCTTCATTTGACTTTATCAGTGTATTTCAAAGATACAACCGATTTCAGTGCTTTAATAGGTTGGTATATTAACATTATATCACTTAATGAAATTACGGTATTTAACTGTACATTTTACCTAAAACTATAAATCCTAAAATGTTGTTACCGTATTTTTTACCGTTGAATCCCAGTAACCACAGCTGCCGGTTTTTCACCCTAAATTTTATGGACCTACCTTTTATAGTGTAGGTCTATATGAAATTTGTATTTTTATTTATTATTACTTAAAGACAAATAATTCCATTTAACTTTAATTTAGTTTCACAAACCCTAATCCTAACTCTAACAATATAGTAAATAATTAATATTACTCAGTACTTAAATTTATAATTATACTGTAACAAAAAAATACCTTAATTTCTAATAATATTTATAAAATATAAAATACTTCACTCATAGGCCACTAGGGGGAGAATGTGATTTTTGTTTACATTTGCATAACTTTAAACAATCTAAACAACTAACGTGCCATTTATAATATTTTACACAGGTGCTGGGTTCAGCTTGTAATTGTATTGGAATATTTTTTTATATTTTTGTACCCAGGTGCTGGGTAGTTTTTCTGTAACTAAGTTGCTGGGTCATATTAATGTGTTATCTTAACTGCTGGGTTAAGCCTATCTCTGACAAAACAACCCAGCTGTTAAGTTTACAGTCAGAGGGTGGGCTTTTTGCATCTTTTACAGGAGAGAGCAATTCTCTGTGGCATCGATTTGGTGCTCTTCTTCTGCGAGATAAAGGTTTTCATACATTTGAATTAATTTAGTCTTTACTGTGTTGTAAATTGTACTGTTTTACACAACTCAGCTAGGAGTGAAACATTACCGGCTCAGACTTCAGTAACACATTAATGCTATTTCAGTGAAAAGCGATTACAGAGAATAATTGAATATGCTTTTTTATGTCTAAATTGCTTGTTAAACAAGTTTAAATATATGTAATATTGTAAATATCTGCCCAAATATATACCACTTGTCTATACGCTCAAATCAATACAAAAATCTTGTGTTTTTCATCCATGATTATCACATGCATTTCTTGTTGCTTTAGCTTGGTGTAGCTAGGTTTGGTTATGAGGCTGCAGAGCAGTTCTTTTATTTTACAAGCCCTCAGGGTTTCCCTCAGAAAGGAGAAGGGTTGAACCTGAGAGTGCTATTAACGCCTGGCCTTGAGTCATGACTCTGATGGGACTCTGCAGCACCATACAGCCACTGGGTCTCTGCTTTTGGCTTCACTTATTTCTCTAGAAAATGGCTCTTAAAAGAGCCCTTAACTCCAAGACCCACTTTATACACTTGGACCGGTTTTATAACCCTGCCGACAGCTGCTGAATTATAGGAACAGTAACATATCCAGCTATGGATGTGAAGCAACAATTCCAATAATTTGGAATAAGTGCACTCGTTCTAATGAAACTTTATGTTAAATATTTAGGACTAAATAAATGTAAAAACATTGCAAAAACTTCTGTATCAGTATATCGCCAGAACTAAAGAAACAGCCAATCATGATCAAAAAAAGGCAAGTAAGGTGATAATATATAGAGTAGGACTGTGTAAATAAAAATGTGCAATGAAATATATACACACAAGTTTTTAAAAAGTTCTTTCCTCATCGCACCATATAATAATCTAGTTTACATCTTTGTGTACTCTGAATGTTGTTGATTTATGACCAACTGCTTATGGTATTCCTAATTTGTAAATCACTTTAGATAAAAGCATTTGCTAAATGAATACATTTAAAAGGAAAATATGCTGACGTCACGCTGGCACTCACACAGATTGCACGTGAGGCACGGATCTTGCAGATAAACAGTATTCTAATAAGTAAAGCAAACTGAAACAAAGTATACACAAGGTAGACACTTAAAGACCGACGACATGAACTGAAACATGGGCACTATAAATACAAACACTAATGACCTGGGACTTAACACACCTGGGTAACATGGCTGGATGGTAATTAACACAAATCGACTAACTAGGACAGGAAACACCAAATATGGGCATGGAAATCACATGGAACACTAAACATAGCCTGACAGTACCTCCCCCTCCCAGCACTTATCAACATAAAGATGGGGAGGGAGAGTGGCCGTCCTGGAGGCCGTACAGGGCATCGTCTCTGGTTGCCTCCAGGACGGCCATGCAGACCCGCCACCATGGATCAGGAGCCTTGGGAGGCCGTGGCGGATCTGGAGCATTGGGTGGCCGTGGCGGATCTGGAGCCTTGGGAGGCCGTGGTGACTCGAGGGCCCGCCTTCGGCTGCTGCGGGACCCTATAGCCCCCAACCCCTCAGGGCTGGTCTCTTACAGCGTGCACTCGGGTCTGGGTTCTTGCAGCGCAGATTTTGGAGGGCACTCTTGCAGCGCAGACTCTTGGACGGGAACAGAGCTTGACCCTCCTTGCCACATTTGAAGGACATCCTCAGGAGTCAACAAACTGAAGTCTCTCGGGGCTCTAACCGGCACTACTGGCCATAATCTAGGGGCATGGAATCGAATCGGCTCCTCTGGCCGTAACTCAGGAACTGGAATCGGGATTGGCACTCCTGGCCATAATCTAGGGGCTGGAATTGAGATCGGCACTTCTGGCCGTAAACGAGGGACTGGAATCAGGATCGGCACTCCTGGCCGAGGCTCTGGATCTGGAATCGGGATTGGCACTTCCGGCCGTAAACTAGGGACTGGATTCGGGATTGGCTCTCCTGGCTGAGACTCTGGAACTGGAATCGGGATTGGCTTTCCTGGCTGTGATCTGGGCACTGTGATCGGGATCAGCACCTCTGGTCGCAATCTGGGGGCTGGAATCGGAATATCCATTTCAGGCTGTAAACTAGGAACTGGAACTTGGAGCGGCACTACCAGTGGAAACTCTGGGACTGGATTCGGGGATGGCACTCCTGGTCGTAACTCTGGGACTAGACTCGGGAACGGCACCCCTGGCCATAACTCGGGAACCGGATTGAGAATGTGCGGAGCGGAATCCGCAGGGATTAGTTCTGGTAGGTCGGCCCACAAATCAAGGTCTGGATCTGGGCTATGGGAGCTGGAATCCACGGTGAGTGGAATTTGTCATGTAAATTTTGACATGGATCTCCATATGGTGAAATTGTTTTTGTTGCTGACACCGATTTACCTCCATAAGGCGTTGCATTTGGAAGCGGACTTCGCCGCATGACGAGGCATGAGCCGGGCATTAGAGGAAGGCCTCCTGGCTGTTGCTCACGTGGTGAGGGAAGAGGAGTGAGCCCGTTGAGGAGCCGGTGAGTGAGCACATTGTACATTTCTGAATTGTACATTTTAAGCCGTACATTTTGGTTTAAACCTGCTGCTGCTGAGCGCTTTTTGTGAATTTTAAGCATTTTGGATTCAACATCTAGAGTTTACATGGTTTAATCAGTCGATCAATTGATGCTTCTCAGGGTTTCAAATAGAAAATAAGATTTTAAAAATGATTTTTAAATTATGTAAAAATTAATCAGAGAACATTAGAGAATTCCTCAAATCATGTTGTTCTCACTCCAATATGATGTCACATCCGGGTTATGTCACGATATCATTGAAGAAATTACAAACAGGAAGGTGATATTTACAAATTAAAAGTATTAAGATACCATAGATGTGTTCTTTTTTCAAAAAAGCTTCCGTTTCGTTAGACGCTAAAGGGAAATAACGAGAATAACAATGTGCAGTAAACGGTAAAACACTACAAACCAGTGTGTTTATAATTAAGAAAATACATTAAAAAATCATGATAGGGCATTGCTTTCAATATAAAGCAACAAAAGCAACGTTTTTTAAAGCTAAAAATAGCTGGACGCGGATGAGACCGGAAGCTATAAGTTACCCATAACATTTACAAATGGCGGCGCACAATTTTTACATCAGGATAAAGGTGGATAGAAAGAAATGTTTAAAACTTATTTAAACGCTTTTTAAATAAGCTGAAAAGAACCTTGAAAGCAAAGTTACCTATAAGTATTTGGTGACATTTTCAGTTTTTTTGCAAAGTCCTTTTTAGCACGTAAAAAGCTGCATAAATGTCGAATTAAAAGCAGTGCATATCAATCTCATTCATTGGCAGTTCCTTCCTTTGACACAAGGTGGCAGCAAAGCACAGAAGTGTCTCTATCCTCGTGCATTATGCTGCTTTGCCAGACACTAAACATCATTTGCATTTTAAGTAGTCTTAATTTCACACATTTTACCAGAGGGACGTGGTTTTAAACCGCATTGCACTGGTCAGTCTGTGATAGTGAATACCATTTTTAAAAACGCCATTCATCTCAAACGGATTCTGTTTTTAACAAAAGATCTAAGAATAAGGATCAGTCAGTTTTGACATAATTGTGACATTGTCCCAGTGGTGCCACTCCACCGGCTAATTGGGTTGTGAACTCCTCTCTCGGTTTCCCTTGGAAACAAGACCCCTAAATAAATGCTGAAGTGGCTTGGCATGATAAGGTCTCTTCTGTCTGTATGCCATAACCACAGTTGGTGAGGAGGAGAGCTTTTCTCATGTTCATAATATAGCAACTGTGCTGTCCCACATGAGTCAATTACTCTTAAAAAGAATTAAAGAAACCATGCATGGCTGTTAAAATAGCTGCCAAATGTTACTGTGTAAAAAAAGGAATTGTCACAGGGACGTCACGATATGTTACATAAGCTAATGTTGTTATTTTAACTATTTGTTCTCTGAGATAATGCGCTGCATGGGACCACAACAAAATAACAACAATGTAGAAAGAATAATAACGCACAAGCTCTGAGTTATTGTTGCCACGCAGACTTTTGCTCTCACATGCACCTGCTAATAATTCAACGAAGTGATTTGATTCAATTTCACGGGCCAAATTGAAGACAGTGACCTGTGGCTCAGAGAAGTTTCAAACATTAACACCATCATTCATGTGTCACCTGGAAACAGCTCCTGTCTGAGCCACATGAAAAGATCTCTTGGTCATTATAAAACGGGCCAAGCTACTTCTTTTCTAACAGACTGTACCTGAAATGAATTGAAAATAGGTTTTGACCAAAGAAGAGAGAGTTTTACGTTGAGCAGTTCTTCCTCTGTCCTGGTTTGTTGTATCAAGCTTTTAATTTTTACGTGAATGCCATTTGATCAGTGAAAAAATGTCATTAAAAATGCATGGAAATCATAAACATGCTTTGCTTACAGCGAATTAAAAAAATGTGTATAAGAATCAGTATGGCTAAATTTTACAACATATTCCTATGCAAATATGAAATTTTAAAGCAGAAAGACTTAAACAGTATTTTCTAAATAAACAGGCTCAAATACTCTTTAAAAGCAATGCATTTTCTTATTTAGGTGCTTCAAGATGCCATAGAAGAACCTTTTTACCTAAAATCTATAAAGAGCTATTAACATCTGAAGAATCTACAAAAGGGTCTTTCTGGCGAAAATAGGTTCAGATTACAAAACAAATTGACTGAATGGTTCTTTGTGGAATCAAAAATGGTTCTTCTATGGCATTGCTGTGAACAACCTTTTAAGTAGGCCTACCTTATTTTTTTAAGAGTGTAGATAAAGTTAGGCTATACAAATCATTTGCAAATTTTTGTGTTTTATATATATATATATATATATATATATATATATATTATAAATAGATGCTTGCAAACCATGTTAAAGTATCAACAGCAACACACGCTCAAGCTTTATTCATTTACAAAATAATAGCCTATTTATAATAGTAATAGGCCTACGTAAATGTACTTTTATTCACTACTGACAGAAGTGCCTTTAAAACAGAAAAGTATTAAATCAATTCAAAATGTGCATGAATAAGATCTGCCGGTCCATTTAAATCTCCCAGATAGCACACATACGTCTGCAAGATGTCTGTTAAAGATCTCTTTATCTGGAAAGCATCTGTTGTCTACAAACGTCTGGCAGACGTCTTACAGATGTTAGTTTTACATGCATTCTAAATCATAAACATCTTAAAGACATCTAATAGACTACTATTTGACATCTAAAAGGAGACATCCAATAAACACATTGCAAATGAGCAAACAATCTAAATAATATGTCTTGCAGATGTAAATGCAGACCTCTCCTAGATGTATGTGTGCTACCAGTTACCTTTATCAACTTGTTGCAGGATATCAATCGGACAACATGTCTACAATCTTTCAAAAAAAATTAACCATGGTCAAAATATCAAAGATATATTAACCAAGGTCAAAGATAATGCATGCTATAAGACTTGAAATATCATGCCAGGTTTCTTTGATTAAATTGTGTGCGTGCGTGAAACGCCCCCTTTTCTGAGCACGCAGCCACAGCGAGTCTAAATTCAGCACCACGTTCAGGAGATCCATCATCTGATCTACAGCCTCAGCAGAGAGCACATCTGTCTTCAGTCTGTTCTATTGCATTTAGAGGAGAATCAACTCTGGAGATCGACCAGCTTTGTGATTTATGTTGCGATTTCCTATTGTAAATGAATATAAAGAGACGCAAAACAAGCACAAGCAAAGTTCTGAGAGGGATGAGCCGCATTTAAACGGGATAAAAAGCCTTTAGAATCTTTTTTTTAAGTACTTTGAGATTTTAGGGGAATGGAGAACTTGACAGTTTTCAACGATACTCTGGAAACTTGGACTGACCGCAGTGTCCAGTACAAGGTGATCAGCGTCCTCATAGTTTTCCTCATATGCGCTCTCGGGATAGTTGGAAACGTGATGGTCATCCTGGTGGTCCTCACCACCAAACATATGCGGACCCCGACCAATGGCTATCTGGTTAGTTTGGCTGTCGCAGACCTGATGGTGTTGATCGCAGCCGGTCTGCCGAGCGTAGCGGACAGTTTGTTCGGGTCATGGATTTTTGGGCACGCCGGGTGCTTGTGCATCACATACTTCCAGTATCTAGGAATCAACGCATCCTCGTGCTCCATAACAGCGTTCACTATAGAGAGATACATCGCTATATGTCACCCGATCAAAGCGCAGTTTTTATGCACGCTCTCGCGCGCCAAGAAAATCATTTTTGGAGTTTGGGTTTTCACGTCGCTTTACTGCGTAATGTGGTTTTACCTTTCCGATATCCAACAGGTGCTCTACAAAGATGTGACTATAATAACATGCGCTTACAAAGTGTCCAGAAACCTTTACTTACCCATATATTTTTTCGATTTTGGCATCTTTTTTGTTCTGCCACTCACTCTTGCTACTGTCCTGTACGGTCTCATTGCGAGAATCTTGTTCCTTAATCCTCTTCCGTCGGACCCCAAGGAAGACAAGAACGGCCACGAGAACTTCTCCAAATCCCAAAAGAAGAAGATAAGGAACTCCAGCCGCTGCTCCAGCACCACCGCAGCTTCCAGGAGACAGGTGAGAGGAGCATCTTTAAACTCTGACACATAGGCTACTTTTCTTATTCAGTTGAAATAAATAAAAATTAAATTACTAAATATAGCAAAATTACACATTTAATGTTTTTTTTTTATTTTATTTTTAAACTTTTTTCAAGCCTTTTTTTAGGTTGGATGAAATGATTTTGGGACAGATCATCCATCCATCCAGATAGATAGATAGTTACAACAGTCTAGATATATAGATATATACTGGATATAGTTTGATAGATAAACGGTCTAGATAGAGAGATATCAATTTTGTATGGGTAGATAGATAGATAGATAGATAGATAGATAGAACAGTATAGATAGATACTCTACACTGATAGATAGATACTGTAGATAGTTCAAAGGATAAACAGTCTATATATATAGTTTTGTATGGGTAGATAGATGTTTGACTAGATAGAACAGTCTATATATATATAGATAGATAATCTAGATAGATAGAAAGATAGATAGATAGATAGATAGATAGAACAGTATAGATAGATACTCTACACTGATAGATAGATACTGTAGATAGTTC
>JAUMHI010000064.1:14272058-14290516 GCA_032359435.1 Enteromius unitaeniatus
AAGAATATGTTGCTTGGTTGTTCAGTTTATAGCTTTATTTGAATTCAAGAAACTGAGATGTGTGATTAATATTATATATTCATATTAACACGTTTCTGCATATTTATTCAGCATTTTATTTGACATGTCCAGTATATGTGTATCTATCTTTATTTATTTATATATATATATATATACTTATATAGGCCTAAATATCATATACAATGCTGAATAAATATATGCAGAAGTGTGTGTGTGTGTGTGTGTGTGTGTGTGTATAAATATACATGTAATCTTAATAATGCTTAGTACTACGGAAGCCCATTTCTGTCACTAAATAAAATTTATTAAAAAGGTTATTGCAACTTTTTTTCAGAATCGTGAGATATAAACTTTCAACTGCAAGTTATAAAGACGGAATTGTGAGATATAATGTCCAATTATGAGGGAAAAAAATTGTGATATATTCTCAGAACTGCGAGTTTATATCTCGCAATTCTGACTTTATATCTCTCGGAATTGCGACTTTATATCTTGCAATTGCAAATTTATGTCACAATTCTTTTTTTTTTTTTTTTTTTATCCACTAGCGGAAATGGGCTTCTATATAATACTGTATAAATCAAACAAAATACTGTATAAACTCATACCATATACAAATGAGCGAATTGGGTATAGAGCCAATTTTTCTGAAATGCGTCACCCCTGCCTGTCCAATTTTGATGCAGTCTCATGGCATTTGGTATCTGTTGATTTTGACTGCTGACTCATGTCTGGTGAAATAATTGCTTTGTCAAAAAGGGTCGCAGGTTTGTTCTGATTGGGTCATAGTCTGCGAGAAACACAACAGGGGCCAACGTAAATACTTTCTATCTTCTGCACTGATTGTGGTCAAAATGTTAACAAAAAAACATTAAGAGTGAAAAACAGACAGGGTCTTACAGACGCTGATTTATTTTATGTATCAGTTTAACATTCTAAAGGAATGCAATGTGACATTCATGCTATAGATTGTGTCTTTGGAGGAACATATGAACATGTTTCACATATAAAGACAAATACTAACACACGCAGATACATTAGAGAAGTTCATACCAACATGGTCTTGAAATATGACCGTCATATACTGGATGAGTCCAATGTTCACCAATGACCTCAACTTTGGAGCAGAAGGGTCAACTCATCCAGCACCAATATTGAAGAGTCTTAATTGTTCACTTTCAGCACAAACAGGTTGTTTGCAGTCAGGACGAACAGTCTTTCATTAGTGGCCCTGAAGCCAAGCACAGGGTCGTTGGTGTCCAGGTTGGCTACCTGTTGTTTGGCCACCTGCCCGACCTGCCGACCCTGCTTCCGATTGAAGAGCACCGTGTCGACCGGCGAGGGTTGGCGGTAAATGAACACACGCCTGAGGCACTCACAAAGAGCAGCATAGGAGAAGTTGGGTGCACAGGTTGCGAACTTTTTATCACGTTTTGAAGCCTGAACATAACCTGAACAGAAATAAAAATCAAGACTTTCTGTACAAGAATAAGAACAATACTGTTTGTTTATTCTAAGCATTTGGATTTTAGATCAAACAACAGGTATTGACCTGGATGCTATTTTCCTGGAGATATTTTCATAAATAAAATCCCGTCAGAAGAATTGCATGAGAAATTATGATGTTTGCTCCATCTGCATCACCTCAGTGAACAACTAATGTTGAAGCAGAGCATTTTTTGAAACAAAAATCTGTATTAATGGAGACACAGCCCAATTAATAGGATAGAAAAAGAAAGTCCTTCAGTTTGTAAAAACACTATGAGAGGGATGTTTAAGGGTTAAATCACCCCAAAATGAAAATCCTGTCATTAATTACTCACCCTCATGTCGTTCCAAACCTGTAAAACCTTTATTCATCTCCAGAACACAAATGAAGACATTTCTGATGATCTCAGAGAGCTGATAGACAGCCCTCCATAGACAGATCTGAAATGATCCAGATCCAGAAACGTAGTAAAAATCACCAGTAAAACAGTGGATCAACTTCAGTTTTGCGATGCTACGAGAATACTTTTTTGGCAAAAGAAAACAAAAATAACATAATTTACTCAACCATTCTTCACCGGAGTATCGTCTTCAGCCATTTTAGAGAAGATCACAACGCACACTCAAAAAAAAAAATTATTCCTGAGATAAAACATATTTATTTACCACAATTATGTTTGGTTTAAACAACTGTATTGTGTGAAACAGCTTTGTTTTGTTTCAACTCAATATTTTCATTTTGAAAGAACATAAATTATTTGTAACTAGGTGGATTTCCCCTTACCATCATGCTTTGCACAGGATCTTGAAATAAAATGTTATTTTGATGATAAAACTGGGAGACTTGTTAATGTTTAATGCTCTTTTATGTTTGTATGTAAAAGACCTTCTGCTATCTTAGTGTTTTTGGGGGTTACCATTGTGGTAAAGTGTAGATCAGTGGTTCCCAACCTTTTTTAACTCACGGCCCACACAGCCAAACACATATGTTTTCGCGGCCCACTGCAAAAGAATTTAAATGATCCCGCTTTTTGTGTCGGGTTAACTAAGTACTCGGAAACAAAGCTGTTAATTATCTTTATTGAATAAACAGGTAATGTATTGAATAAACAGAAAATATAAAGTATCGGCAAACTAGACATTTTTTATTATATTAACAATATTACAATTTCTATTAATAATAATTAATTATTAGAATGCAGTACCGTCGCGGCCCACAGGTTGAAAACCACTGGTGTAGAGCAATGTGCTTAGGGAACCGCTAACATGAATCAAAGTTGTTTTAATAATAATAATAATAGTAACAATAAAAATACTTTGTGGATGCCATGGATGTACCAAAACCATCTTATATTATGCATAATAAGTTAGCTAATGCCTAAAGTTAAGTAAATCAAACATATCTTTTTTTTTTTTTGTTCAGTGTAGAAGGATGTCTTCCTATCATTTTATTTTTCAGTTAAATGTTTTAGTTTGATTATTTGAGCATTTTTTGAGAAATGCATCAATTTCATTAAAACTATATCTGATCAAATTGAGTTGACCCAACTCATTAAAATTTCATTGCATTCATTTCTGTTTTATGAGTTGGGGCTACACATATTTATTGGATGGAAATCCTGCCTTCAATTAAATTGAGTTCATCCAATGAATAATTTTTTTGAGTGCATGCATATGTTTTCCTCTAGATGTGCGTCCCCCAGGCAACAAGACCGATTACCTCAAATACATTAAAGTGTGCGTATGTGCTGCGTTGTGATACTCTCAAAAATAGCGGAAGACAGATAAGCTTTAAAGGTTTTAAAGGTTTGGAATGACATGAGGGTAAGTAATTAATGACAGGATTTTCATTTTGGGGTGAACTAACTCTTCAACATATCACATTATTCGCATACAGCTGGCCTTACCGAGAGCATTAAATGTTGAAATGTGTTCCCATATGTCGTTGTCCTGGTTGGGGTGGGGCTGCCAGAGCAGTGCATCAACATCGTGCCGTAAGCAGAAAGCAGGCATCTCAGAGGGGTCAATATGAACAGAGAAAAGGAACTGGTGGCTTCCAAGGCTCACCTAAAGTACAAGAAACAGCATGTAAATAATTTAAAATGATCAGTCATAAAAACATTGTGAAAATCTACACCATAATGTATATACAGTAATACAAACACATATGTATATATTACGTAAACTTTTATTTTGAATGCGATTAATCATTTGACAGTACTAATATATATATATAGAAAGAGAGAGAGAGAGAGAGAGAGTATTAGATATATAGAACTAGATTCTCTGTGTGATAGCCTCTTTAAGATTTCACATCATATCTTCTCAGTAGAAACGGAGGCTGGAGAGCAGCATGGAGATGAATGGATATTGAATTCTTTTGAGTCTGTTTTTTATTGTACTGTATGCCTATTATGCAATCACTCTAGCAGAATACAAAATGAGAAAGCAAAAGATCTCCATGCATATTCTCATAAAAGAGACAATTATGATGCGCCCATCTGAAACGACAGCAGGACTGAAACGTCAGGAGTAAACAACAGCAAAGCAAGATGGGGGCAGCTGTAAGTCGACCACCATTATGATGTAAAACGTCTCTTACTTTTTATGAATCACGACCGTTTTCATGTTGTACTGAAAATAAAGAGTTATGACTTCTGACATCTTTGTATCTGCACTTTACACTTGTCCTAAAATCCATTTGGTGAAGGCTGGGTGTCGACTTCTCCTTAAAAATGCCATTTTTGAAATCTCATCTAGCTCTGCTCACTGCATATTAAATTCAGAGTAGTGTGCAGCAGCCGTTATTCACAACTGGTGACTCTTCACATGCTTAAATGCGTCTTTAAGAATTAGCTTAATTACCTGATTTCTCAAAAAATATGTACCAATGTAGAAAGAGAATGAGTGATGCTAAATTAAAGTAAATAACTGGATGTCAAAAGTGTTGAACAGATCATGCCTAAACGGGAAGCTGTAATGGTAGTGTATATATACTAGGGCTATCAAACGATTAATCACATGCAAAATAAAAGTTTTGTTTTTGCATAAAAATTTGTGTGTATATATATTTACATGTATTTATTTATATTTATAGTGATATTATCAATAAATATATTTCATATATAAACATAACCTATTTTTTATTATAATAAATATACACAGCACACATATATATGTGAACATACATGTACATATGACCCTTGATCTTAGTGTATATTTATAGCAATAACCAAAAATACATTGTATGCGTCAAATTTTTGTAATTTTTCATTAGGATCCAAATATCATTAGATCATTCAGTCTTGCTAAGAACTTCACTTTTTCTTCAGTATTTAATTTTTCTTTTCTTCAGATTTAATTTTCAAATGGTTGCATATATTAACAAACCATACACCAATGGAAAGCTTATTTCATCTTTCAATTTTGAAAAAGTAACAATTATGACTGGTTTTGTGGTCCAGGTTATATTTTCTACAAAAAAAACTTTATTTTGGAAGCAGTTTTATTTAGAAGCCAATACTTTTATCCAAAAAAGAATGCACTGGATTAATAAAGCCTGATATTAATAATGACAGACACTTGTAATGCTGAAAAAAAATTCTGTTTTAAATTCTGTTCGTTTAACGTTCTATTTATCAAAGAATAAAAAAAAATTTACATATTATATATTAAAAGACAAAAAAGTTTATTTAAATTGAAATGTAGTATTTTAATATACAATACAATTTTTATTGTATTTAAAAAAGCAGCATTTCATTAAGTGATGCCTATAATGAAAATTAAATTATTGTTAATTATTAATGAAAAGTAACTACATTTATACAACAAATAATGCACAAATTTGGATAAATAGGTAACCTTTGCAAACAGAGTCTGAAAGTACTTACAGTCCAGTTATAAACTGTCATCACTCATTTTCACTGAAAAGAATTGCACATAAAGCCAACTTCTCTAGACTGTATGAGTGGATTTTCACATGTCTCTGTATTGTTTATGAGAGCAAATGCGACTGACCTCACTGATGTGTATGTTTATGGCACCAACAGCAGCATACAAAGAGAACAGGAGGACCGATAATAAAACATCTTATAAAAGGCCCTTAAAACCTTTGTTTCATTATGTTCAGAGTTACACTGTTTGGTCTCTCAGAGAGGGGTCGAAATGTTTATGGCTCTCCACAAATGGGCACCTGGCTGTGCCAGAACTGCTTCACAAGAACATCACAGAGTCTCATGTTTAATTCATGAACACAGCAGTGGTGAAGGGTTTTTTTCTGCTGGCCTGCAGTTCAGGTTTTTACTTGGCATGCCAATATTTTCACTGAACCCAATAAAAAAAAGAAAAAAAAAGAAACATTTTACATAACCTTACCTTTAGTTAAAATTAGTGTAGGTCAGCACACACACACACACACCTCACCCGAAAATATAACAATAGTTACTGTAATATAATTTAGATACTATATAATACAAATTATTTATATAATTATTATGTTATTATTATAGACACTATTATAATGTTTTTACTTTTTAGTAATTAATTACATTTTTTTTGTTGCCATTTTTTAATTTTTTCTATTTTTTTTAATGACTATATGGTTTTTATGCATTTTTATTTCAGTTTTAGTTACATATACAGCGAGAGAGAGATTAATTCAAGTTTAACTAAATCAAAATATGTTGCCTTGGCAAAAAATATTTATTACAGTTACTGTTTATATTATTATATAAGTAATTTTTCTTGCGGTTTCACATTTAGCTGTATAATAATACTTATAATAATATGAAAATCATATTTTTAAAAGCCATAAAAAAATGAATAAATAAAATCCCTATGCTCAATGAATTAAAGCGGCAGCTAAAGGGTTAATTCTTCATTTAATCACATCGCCTGCAAAAGCAGCACTACAGATCTCATGGAAACAAATATTACAGTAAGCATCCATCAACCACATGTCCACATCCCCAGCATTATACCGTCTATATTTAACCTAAAAGCTCTTTGCTTGTCTTAAATTGTGGTGAGGAGCTCTTGAGATACACATCGTCCCCATATACAGTAAATGTCAACCGTCTCCTTCAGTAGTTGCCGTGGTGGCTCAGAGTTGAAAGACGAGTGTGTCTCTCAAAGGAGAGGTGCCACTCTACAGGAACAAAAAATTAAAATACAAGTTCTTTCAGGTCTGTTCCAGCACCCAGCCGAGGGACACAAACATGCAATCTGAAATCTCTGAAGAGGACGACATGGGAAAGGCTCTCAGAACCAGGAGAAGAGGCGGCTTTACAATCTGTGAGCGAGCACACTCAGAAAAAGGTCAGTGCGTTTCTCTGCATCCATCTAAGTGATTTAGATGTGAGAGGAAGAGAGGAAATGATGGGGGGGTGGGGGATGATTCTACACCTGAAAGCCTTTACAAAATCTACTACATGTAAAGACAGAAAAAATGAAAAGCAAAAAGACATGAGATGATGATAATAATGAGGATTGACTGATTATTCGTTAATGCTGTTGTTGTTACTACTACTACTAATAATAATAATAAACGCAGAATAAAATGCCTTGAATTAAAGTTTCTGCCTGCTATAAACTAAATTCAGAAGATCAGACCAATCATAATTTAACATAGCCTCCCATAGGGTTCAGTATTAACATGCCACTAATTCATGGATACACACTACTGTTCAAAAATTTGGGGTCAGTAAGATATTTAATGGTTTTTAAAGATGTTTCTTCTGCTCATCAAGGCTGCATTTATTAAATTAAAAATCCAGAAAAAAAACCTGTAATATTGAGAAATATTATTTTAATTTAAAATAATAACATTTTTCAAAATCTATTCTTGCATGTTTTGTTAAAAAAAGGAGTTTGAGTGAATTAGACAATAACTATTCATATGTATTCAAATATTAATTTATGTAATTATGTACAATAGTTCATTTTGACCCTGCTCACAGGTTTCTCAAATAATTCATTCAATTCACCAACTATATTTTATGTATTAAAGACTAAAGAACTTCTGTGTTTCATAATCTAAGAACTACTCATAATCAGCTGTAATTAGGCTTAATTCTTTCTTGTACTGATAGGTAGAGTATATATGAAATGAATACAGAGAAATGACTTGATTAGCACAGCTGCACCTATAATAAAATCACTTTTTGAGGACTTTGTCTCTTGCAATTAAATGCTGAGATCTCTGGCATGAAAGAACATAATGTTATTGGCTTTGCGTTCAGCTACTTCATGTTTAGGTGATTGATCCTTTGATTGCATGTCAGTGTTAGATTGTCATTTTTCATAGATTGTCAAGACAAGTGCAGATTTTTTACTCGCAGAAGACGCCATGAAGAGAAAAATCAATATTGTGTTTCTGCACTCACACTCTCTTACAGCACAGCTTATTTCAAGATACATTACTTCTCAGCAAAACAGCACAGATCCTGAGCCTCTTATGGGAACTTAAACGAGATAACGCTTGCATTAGGTCAGACGCAATTTAAACACCTATAAGACGAGTCGGCTGACTCCTCTACCTGAGAAGATTGGTTTAAAAAAACTAAATTGATCTTAAAGGGATAGTTCATGCAAAAAGGAAAATAAAAAAAAAAACGATTATAGATGAAAATTGTAACTTAATGAGTGTACGACAAACAGAAAATGAACGTTTTTGTCTTCATTTTGTTTGAGGTTAATTGAGACATTGTGCTTTTTTGCTCAGATTCAGGAAATTTAATAAAGTCCTATCCTCTCAAGATACCTGGAATCAGTGTCACTGTTACCCCAGACACACCGTCTTTCCTTTTTTTAAGGAAACCCCATAAAAACGAGGAAGTTTTTGGGTCCCCGCTGAAACCTACAGATCTCTATGTGCAACTGATACTCGACTGCCATTGGCTCATCTGCATTTGAGGGGAGGGGCTTACCGATAGGTCAATTGTGACTGATCTGAAAGCAATTTTATTTATTTTTTTTTAAAAGGGACAGTTCACCCTAAGACAAAAATTCTGTAATTAATTACTCTTGTGAAGGACGAAAGAGACTGACCGGAAGTTAAGAAACTGTCGAATAAAGCCGTTACTTTTGTTTCCTTCGCAACAAAAATATTCGTACAGCTTCATAAAATTAAGGTTGAACCCTGGATGTCAGATGAACTGCTTTAATGCTGTCCTTACGACCTTCCTGGGCTTTGAACGTGGTACTTCCCTTCCTGTGTGTGGAGGGTTCAGAAAGCTCTTGTGTGTTCCACAGATGAATGAAGGTTTTACAGATTTGGAATGATATGAGGGTGAGTAATTAATGACAAAATGTGTGATGATGTTGTGAAATATATCTGACCAATTATCCTACTATATTTCTATGGTCTTACCACATGGGTGGGCTTCAGAGTGACTCCATCAAAGCGCATCAGTGTAGAGCTGTCCTCCGGAAACATGTCACAGTCCTCCAGTTCCTGGGCGTTGCAAGGAGGTTTGTCCTTCTCTGGGTTTGGATTCTATGAAGACAAATGGAAAAGAAAAACGAACAATTTCGAAACTTTTTCCAGCGCTTGTCTTTGCTACATTTCAAATATCTTTTATGCATTAAATATCTTTTAGCATTGCCTTCAAAAATGACCAAAGTGTTTTGATATTTTTTGTGTTCTAAACTTGACTTGACTCTTCTCTAGTTTTATATCGTAGACTGGCAGAAAATGAAAAGTTCCTAGGCTGATATGATTAGGAACTATACTCTCATTTTGGCGTAATAATCAAGGAAGTTTGCTGCTGTTCCATGGCCACAGTGATATCACGCAGCTCCTGAAAACAGCCGGACCCTCCTGAGACGAAAACTCAACTTATTAACCCCTGAGTGTTTCTTTAAAATTATGATAATCTAAACAGAATGAATGTGAAATGAAAATATATGATTTACTGTGTGAGAATTATTTGTATATATTTTCCAAAAATTAGAACTCGCAGCAAAAAAAAAAAAAAAAGTTAGTGAAAGAAACTGACCAGGTCTTCAGCAGTGAGATACGAGAGTCTCTGTTGAAGCTGTGATTTTTGTTCATCACTCATTAGATATTCTCCCCTCCGGTCCCCCAGAACCACCTCGGACCACAGCGGCCCTTCACTCCGCTTCTGCAGACTCACCTCCAAACTACACAAACAAAAATATAAATAGTAATTAAAAACCAGTTTTTATAGTGTTTCACAAGGACATCACTTTAACCTTATGGATGAAGAAATTCAAATCATTTCCCATCACAGAGATAAAAATCACATTTTGCATTATGTTATAAAATAAAGCATTTAAATCTAAACTAATTCCATTTTCCCTTTGAACTCTGTGAACAAAGAACTATCACGGACGGAACATTTCCAATCTATTTGATTGCATCTGATAAAAACAATTCCTTTTATATATATTCCATTATACTGTATATGCCTCATATTGAGGACCGCTTTGGGTTTCCATACAAATGCAAATGACTGCAAAAACAAGACAGGAAACATAAACACACGTATAAACAGTCAGACAGCATCCGGCTCACACACTCAAGAGCCCAAGAGGGGCCATCAGGGGCCTCTTATTAAAATCAAGGACCTGGAAAGACAGACGAGAGGACTGGGAACAATGAGGGAGGGCTTGTTTGCGTCTCAGGAGGAGGTGGTGAGTGACGAGACGTGAGGTGAGGTTTTGTTTATTAGAAAGAGGAATGAACGGCGGATGAAGGGAAGGATGTGGAAATTCAAATCCGATGAACAACTAATGTGCTAATCATGTTTCTGAGAAATGACTACTTCGTAAAAGCGACACGTGTGATGAAGGAGTACGGAGGCACAGTGGCAGCTCACACCTCTCATGAACATACAACACTGTGGGCGGTTGTTCTCCATATGCATCTCCTCGGCTCAGAGTTTGCCAAAATCCTCTAGTGCATATACACAATATATTTAATCTTTGCCAAGACATAGCGTGGAACAACAACAGTTCTTGAGCGTTATTTACATTTAAGAAACTGTTGAACACACGGTTGAACTTTCAAGAAAATTCTGTCATTATTTACTCACCTTCATCTTGTTCCAAAACTGTACGAATTTTTTACTTCAAAATAAAAGGATTTCTAGTCTGCTCTTTACCATATAGAGAGCAAAAACTGACCAGCTCCAAATACGCATGTAATCTGGGCCTGTATTCAAAAAACATCATTACTTGATGATTTAGGAGAAGAGCTTAAAAATAATGGGTGTATTAGACCTCTAAGAGTATTTAAAAAAGCGTATTAGTGCTGCTAAATCTGTTAAACATCAGAAGTAAAGATCCTGAAACGGCTGTTGCTGGCAATTTTTTCCATCTCAGCGTAAACATTTTATAAACATTTGACAATAGTGAGCTTTTAAAATTTTATTTTTATTTTTAAACCCAATGAAGTCAATAGATTTTAAGAGAAAACTTTTAGCTAAAAGTTTTTACTGCTATTTAGGAGAACTCTTAGTTTTAAGATAAAATGTTTGATGAATACGTGCCCTGGTCTGTGACAGTAAAGATTTTCTCCAGTCTAGCCAGTAGTTCACATTTTTTAGTTTGAACTGCAAAAAGACAAATAAATGTTTTTAGTTTTTAAAAATGCATTTACTTTTATTTTTAGAATTTAAAATAAGTTCTAAAAACTAGTGGTGTCAATTGATAAAAACAAAGAATGTATTCGTAAAATAATTGATATAACATAAAATTATAATATATAAATGCATGCATACAGGAAAGTAAATTATATAAAATTATATATTAATTAGTGCTGTCAATCGATAAAAAAACCCCAAAAAACTAATTAATCCTCATCCATGTCTAAATCCCGGCGACGGGTTGGTTTAGGGGTGGGGTTAGGTGTGGATCATTTGTACACGAATTGGCAACTTGTAAAATACATACGATTTACCAAAACTCATATGAATTTGTACGAGTGAGGTCGTGCAAATTTGTATGAATTAGTCACCTCGTAAAATATGTATAAATTGCTGTGAGACTGGGCTGAATAAAACATGATGATTATTTTAAGTAAAATGAAGGAATGCATCAAATAAAAAATTGACAAAAATGTATACATTTTGCTCCGAAATTCTAAATGCATGCCACAATATCTACTTAAAAATATCCAAAACTCTATTACTCTATTGCGGATATGATATTTGAGAACTGCAGTGGAGTTATTTTCAACTATTCTTGTTTTTTGTGTGTGTGTGTATGTGTGCGCACCTTTTGGACGTTATAAACTCTTGACATTGTGCAAAGCATCTGTTTGTGTACTACAAATAAAGTCAAATGCAATTTCAGGGTAAAAATCAGGAGATAAATTCAATTCTAATTTAAACTCTATACTGTTGTAATTCTAACTTCCACCTAGATCTTTCACCTCTTATCATCTTTCATGGTCCAGGTGCTGGCCTCAGGATCTACAGGAGCGAACAGCTGTCCATCCAGCAGCGGTGCATAATCTCTTACTCCAACACGTAGACAGTCCACAGTGAGCTTGAAGCGGATGTCATCTTTGGTGGTGCCTTCAGGTAACCGCACATTCACGGTCACATCCTCTTCTGTTTGCTGCCAGAAGTAGATGGGATCTGTGGTCAAAACAATGGAAGAAGTGACACGTGATTCAAAGCAGATGTTTTACAAATAAATGAATAATGAGGTTACTGGAAGACCTGTACACCTTATTTAACCTTACAGGTAATGTTCGGAGTGTATCCTGAACGATAAAACAGCACCGGTAACATCAAAACACAAGTAAAGCAAGCTTTTCTATCCATTAACGTCACTGAACCACATGTGTAATACAAGTTATGATCAATTCTGTCACAGTAGGGTAAAAGATGGCAAATTAAACCTGTATTTGTGCAAAAAACCTGTGTAATTGTATGGCTTTATTTACCAAACGGAAGGCCAAGCTCTGTGCTTTTATAGAAGCCATTTTAAGAACATTATTGGAGAAAAAAAGCTTATACATGCTATTGAGTTCCACTGGTGTTGTGGCTACATACTTTATCAACAAATGAACATTGCAATGAATAAGGACTTTGTAATGCCTATTGTGCACTTATGCAAGGCAACAAACCTCAGGTTGCTCCAGGAGGAACGGTTTGGATACCATACCAAATGAACCAAATGAAATTTTAAGCTAATTGACAAATTGGTAATTAGGCTTAATGACACCTAATGCAATTTGATTTTCGGCTTTCCTAGAGTTACAGCTGCAAACAGAAATTATGGGTTACATTTTTATCACCCTAACTGTGGGTAGACATAGGTAGATTCGTTTGGCTGTAGCACCTCTGGTGGTGGTTTTAGGAATTTGGTTAATAAATAAAAATGGTGTTAATAAACAGGTAATAGATAAATGCTACAGTTCAAAGGTTTGGGCAAGAATTTACTGAAAAGAAATGAAATAAAGTATATTTTAAATTGATCCAAAGTACCAGTAAAAACATTTATAATGCTGCACGCACACACATACATGTATTTTAATACTTATAATAATAGTTGCTACAGCACCGAATCAGCTTATTAGAATGATTTTTGAAGGATCATGTGACACTGACAGTAACATATCAGAGTGGTGCTAAAACACAGGTTCAATATGTGGACCCTGGCACCATTTTATTATGTTGCTATAGGCATATATTGCGGCAGTCCAGAATTGAAATATCTGTGGACCGTCTCTAAAAGATAATGCTCATGTTGTTAATATGCCCTACACCAAATCCAACCCTAAAACTACTTGATAATGTTAACAAATGCAAAACAGATGCATTTGTTAATGCAGTTGTGTCAGTTCAACTTCCTTTTAAACAGTTTTGTTGAACCGTAGTTACATAGGATTCGACCTGGAGCTCTTCAACGCCGTATCACGTGAGCTACCCGAACAAACCTACCGTCTAAGAAAACACATAGATATGAAGCTGCATATGTGTGATGATAATGTTCAAAAGCATCAGTTTTTGAATATCCCAGCATATTAATTAAGTCATAAGATTATGTTAAAGTGTGAAAATTAAGCTTTAATAAATCAAAACTTTGGGTTAAAAGGTGTCAGGGTTTTTCAGTGCTCATTTCTTTTGGAAACTGCACTGATATGTACTTATTGGTACATATTTTGCGTGTCATTAAAAAGTGCACCCAGGAACGTTTATGCCATGAGACCAGGTTGCAATTCAGCCTTGATGAGCACAAGCTACTTTTTTTTCTTTTTTTTTTTAATAAAAATCACCAACCAGTTGAAAAAATGGCCTCTTATTTACCAAACACTTGTTTACCAGGTGCTATGAACATGTCTCCTTTAAGATGTGCTTTAGTCAGTGCAGCATTTAGTGCAGCTTTATTAGGAGACATGGTTGTGTACATTTTCTATTGATCACACTGTCATCCAGATAATGTAGTAGAGCGCACTTAGCATTTTAAAGAGCTGATTCAGGAGTCTGGATGACAGCGATTAAGCGATGCTGTGCCAGATTGCCACAGGTTTTTAGCCATGTTTCTCATTTAACCTACAAATCAGGTGATAAAACTAGAGAAGAGGAGAAAAGAGCAAGCGTTAATAATATACGACACTATAAGGAAGCTTAAATTCATTCTGCATAAAAGTTAGCAGCAGTTGATCCCTTAACCAGAAACTAAGGTAAAAAGAGAGGCGGATGAGGAAATAAAGGATCTGAGACATGCAGAGAGGTCAGAGTCTCGCCCACTCAGTTTTAGCTGTGCTGGCAAAACCTTATTAGTGAAATTGGAACAATTTTCTCAAGCCATAAAGCTGCTTTAGAGTGCAATGAGGAGTGCGAGCAGAACACTCATTATCTTCTTTTGTTGCAGGTCTAGTCAACTTGCAGCCCAACAGGAATCTTGCGGAGCAAAACAGCATAATGAAGAGAAGGGCGATGATGTTACGTGACACTGTTAAATCACTCTGACTCTGTGCATCAGGAAAACAGGATTTGGCTCTTTTTGAGATACAGTAATTTGATATACTATGTAGACATGATGCTAAACTGCCTCCCAAATCCACCTAAACACTAAACAGCAAAAATATGTTTAGAAATATTCATGGTTATGATGCCACAGCCACAAGGACAAGACCCTGCTCATATTAACATTTCACTTATGATCTATTCAGTCACTATTATATTTTACAAAATAGAAGTCTTACAGTAGTTACTTAAATTCTCAAAGAATACAAATGGCGAAAAGGTAATACAGTTTAATTACGAACGCAGACATAACATAATATTTAATTTTCTAAAATATGGTTTGTTTGTTTATAGTTCACAACCACAGGTACATTAAATATGTTTGCCTGTGTTTTGATAATCACTTGACCAGTGTTTATTTAATCACAATAAACTTCATAAATAAAAATAATATATATATATTTATTTTTTATTCTAAGCAATAAAGAGCGTGAAAAAATGGTCATATAAAGAAAATCATACCTATTTAGGGTGCAAAAAAATGTATAACATTAATAAATTAAGAACGGCAGGAAAAAATTTAATGCTGTAAAATATAGCCAATTTAGAGTAATAATTCATTCAAAATATAAATGGTCATCGAAAACTAAATAATTATTGTTTTGAGTGCAAAAAAATACATTATAAAAAACACGGCATAAATGTAGCCAATTTTATAGGAATAATTCAGTCCAAAATTCATCTTATAAATTTAAATAATGAGCATGTGGGTGCCAAAAAACCTTTAGGAATAAATTAAACACTACAGTTTTTCATTTAAAGAATATCTCATCTAGTTAGTCTAGCTAGTGTTATCGACACAAAAGCAGAGAGGCATTGTTTCAAGCACTGTGTCTCTGTGTGTATTACATAATTACTGAAATAAAATTTGTATTGATTCTGTATAGCCTAGAAAGACTTCTAATTCACACGTTATTGATTCTTCAACTCTCTCATAACAGTGTTCACCGTATAAGCTTTGGTTTCTTCATGTACCCTTAAATCAACCCACCACCAACAGAATATCAATGTCTGGTGTGCGTGTGCCCATTAACAGTCTTTTGTGGCTAAGGAAGGTCGACCTCTATTTCTGAAACGAGCTAATGCACCTCCATTCTCTCCACCTACCAATGGAGTCTCTCAGTACTCCCAGCCTCTTAAAATGGGAGAGAGAAAGAGGAAGAGGATGAGCAGAGATCTTTCTTTTATTTCTCAGGAAATAAAAACTCTAAGGGTGCATAGGACACAAATGGCCCTTTCTCACAGGCTCTCATATGAGTAGCACCGGTGTTAGAGGGAAAAACAGGAAATGAGATAAAAGGATAAGACGAGTTTAAGTATAAATCATTTCCTGTCAATGTTTGGGATTTGGGTTTTATAAGCCTATTGTCCTGAGATTTCAAATATTGACTTCTTTAGCTTTGCCAGAAAGGAAGTAGACGCAAACACGTCACTTAAACAAAACAAAAGTGGGAATAATAAGGAAATAAATAAATATTGGGACTCAATCATCCAAGTCTGAGCTCTTCTAATGAGGAAATATATGCAATTAGAGCTTTCTGAGCTAAAGAAAATGTCAAATGCTAATGAAAAGGAGGCACTGGCTAATTCAACACGCCAGACCACGTCCATCAGACTACATAAATAAACCGCTTATGACAGGAATATAGGATAGCAAGAAAAACAGGCTGTTAATCACAGAAAATAAACCAATGTTTTAATCAGCGGAACCACATTCATATGAAACAAACCAAGCTACTTTATATAAACTTTCTTGCCAATGCACACAACTGTTGACCATTGCTGTGCAGAAGCGCTTGGTCCTCTCCAGTCCTCATCAGAGTTTACATCTGTTAGAATGATTCGTTCTGATGTTTCTATGGATACAGCAAGCCTTTGAATCATTGTCTTCCTCAAGACTGCAGCACTTGAGAGTTTTTTGGCTGATTGGTCACTACTTCAAATGTCTTTTCTAGCAGACTTTCAGAATTCAGTAACCCAGTGGGAAATTGTACTTCCTTTTTTTTTGGGGACTGGTTCAAATCCCACAACATAAAAGCCAATGTTTCTGCCAGCATGAATGATACACTCTTATGCCAATAGGATCTTCTGTTTTTCTGGCCGTTTGTGCTCACCTGACCTCTCCACCTCCATATCCTCAGCAGGTGGTTCTTCAAGCGGAAGTCCATCCACCTCGGTAAAAGCGAAGGGCTTCTCTGAGGCTACTACAACTCCTTTACCCTGAGACTCCACCGCAGCATAGTGCGGGACGGACTTGCCCTTCATCATCCTCCTCTTCCTCACACCATACTTCCTCTCCTAATCTGCAGGAAAGCAATATGACAACATAATAACTTAAAATATTTATTTATACACCTATTATATAGTTCAGCAAATACAAGTCATTATGTGAACACGATAATACTCTTACTGTATACTAACATTCACAATTTTAGGTCACTGTAAGATATATTTTTTAAACAGCAAATATTAGAATGATTTATAAAGGATCATGTTATGCACAATAAATTATAGCACTGAAGATAGATAGATAAATAAGATGTACATTGTACATGTAAATTTTTTTTGTGCATAGTATTTAGTAGTTAAACCATCTAATATAAAGTGGGAACAACTACTTGTTAAGATAAGTCCACTACTTTGGTTTACCCACGCAGACAAGTGAAAAATAAATAAATAAATAATTCCCTCTCACCTTGCCCGGCAGAGTTGTCCACAGTCAACCACTCCAGGGAGACCGAGAAACCGCTGCCTTGGGTATCAGATGGATCTTTCTGGATTCTCAGAAGCAGCACTTCAATGGTGTGTACATGAGAGCGCACATGAGCCAGGCTGTGAACAATGATAAACGGCTCTCCAAGACGCTCGCTGAACACCGGCTGAAATAAAGCAGTATACATGCTAAATGTGTAGCGCCTTTCATATCTATACTCTGAGAACTGTATCTTCCAGAATAGCAGATGCATTAAGCCAACAACTGTAGGCTATAATGGAAGCCGAAAAGCTGGGTACTTTCGTACCTACCTCCCATTTAATATGTGAACTCTCTCCTCTCTTGCTGGTGCGCAAAAGGGTCAACTTTCCGGTTCCATCAGAGAGCGCAGCCCAAGTCATGGAGGTCAGGCTCAGAGAAGCACACAACTGCTCCTCCTCACTGGAGCCGGAGTCTGATTCCAAACAGAACATCTCACGAGGTTTGCCCAGAGCCGTGTCCTGGAAAAACATCAGATGGACACCGGTCAGATAGATGTTTGACTAGATAGATAGATCTCATCCTATACGGACAGACAGACAGATAGATAGATAGATATAGATAGATGTTTGACTAGACAGACAGACAGATAGATAGATAGATATAGATGTTTGACTAGACAAACAGACAGACAGACAGACAGATGTTTGACTAGACAGACAGATAGATAGATGTTTGACTAGACAGACAGACAGATAAATATAGATAATGTTTGACTAGACAGACAGACAGACAGATAGATATAGATAGATGTTTGACTAGACAGACAGACAGACAGATAGATAGATAGATATAGATGTTTGACTAGACAGACAGACAGATAGTTATAGATAGATGTTTGACAGACAGACAGACAGACAGATGTTTGACTAGACAGACAGACAGACAGACAGACAGATATAGATAGATGTTTGACTAGACAGACAGACAGATATAGATAGATGTTTCACTAGACAGACAGACAGACAGATATAGATAGATGTTTGACTAGACAGACAGACAGACACATATAGATAGATGTTTGACTAGACAGACAGACAGACAGACAGATAGATATAGATAATGTTTGACTAGACAGACAGACAGACAGACAGACAGATAGATAGATAGATAGATATAGATGTTTGACTAGACAGACAGACAGACAGACAGATGTTTGACTAGACAGACAGACAGACAGATGTTTGACTAGA
>JAUMHI010000064.1:14304832-14346231 GCA_032359435.1 Enteromius unitaeniatus
CAAACAAAGTAGTTTGACTTTCACAACGACACACAGCGTCTCCAGAACATGGCGCCCGCAGCAACACTACAGACAGAGTAATAGCTCCACCTTCTTTCTTTGTGGAAACATTTGGGTGGTGTTTGAAAATAAACCCACTCTGTGACGGAGAAAAGTGGAAGCGTGTTTAAACGAGCCGTTTTAGGAGTTGTGGACAAGTCTTTAATAAAGAATATCTCTTTGGTTTTGAAACTTTCATCTTTGTAACTCCAGGGATCTTATCTCTGCACTAACAGCTTGTAACACTCTAAAGAAAAAGAAACACTTGAAATCGCATCATATGATTGCTTTAAACCAATATCAAGATCATTATGTTATGGGTATGAAGTTATGCTGATGTTGTCCTTCTCAGATGGAACTACAAGTGTGTGGACCTCCTGGGCTCCATACAGGCAAACTACATAGGCACCAACTACAAACTTCTTCAGTTCAGTGTATATGGAGTGGCTCCTGACTCAGTTTACTTCATAGACACTGTTTACCTTGGACGTCAAATCCCTGCTTTGGATTCTAATGGTAAATAAGTTATGAATTTAATACTAAATTGTGGTATAAAAAAATAGCATGGATGTAAAAACACTGGATAATGTAACTTATTAATTAGATATAATTATAGTATACGTTTTTTTTATTTTATTTTGAAGTTGTCGTCCATAGAAGAAGACCACCTGCTCTAGCCAGTTCAGGACTTTTCTTTTCAAACATCTCTGTCAGCAAACAAGCAAATGCTTCACAAGTCAGCTACGAGATCACAGCGACGCCTTACAACTGTGGCTTTGGTGTTCCTCTGTTAGAAATAGGATTTCTGGAGGTGAGTTAGTTCATATGAAGTTCAACTGAAACTCATTCAACAATGACTGTCTTAAAGCGATGGATCTTCCTGATCTCTCTGATATGACGGGTGATGGGTGACAACAAAATATCTTTGTAGAGTTTATCACTATATCACTGGATTGTTTCCTGCAGATAATTGTTTTGTTGAGTGATCCATCTATTTCTCAATCCTCATGTTTGTCCAACAGACAATGCCAAACAGCACAGGGGACAGACTGATTCAAAACCAGGGGAACGCTACCGTCGCCATTATGCGCCCTCAAAAAGCCAGCCCACCTCTTACAGGCACTTTTGACGTTGAGTTCTTTGGCCGTCAAGTTGAAGGTAAGCATGCTGTCTGTGGTATACCTGTTACTTTCCTATGTAGCTGCTGGAAGTAACTGAATAAATCAGTAAATTATATTTCAGGTATCTGCACTACAGATTCAATTCTTTGCTTACGTACATTCACCACTGCCTTCATTTGATATGCGCTGTGTTTGTTTCTCAGGCCTAGCGGTAGACATCAGCGCTGCGGACCTGCAGTACGCTCTCCAGGGGATCCCAGAGCTCGGCCAGCTGCAGGTGCAGAGATCTGGAGACTGCAGGGGCTACAGCTGGAACATCCAGTGGCTCACCATGCCTGGAGATCAACCTCTGTTAAAGGCAAGAAAGAGTTCAGAGTGCTGGTGCAATACACCAAGGTTCTCCAAATCTGCAGGGCAAATGCTAATGAGAAATGCTTACGGGAATTTAAATAAAGTGTTTAGTTAAAAAAAGTGATAATATATAAAGTCAGCACGTTGTGTTATACTTAAGACTGTATGGCTGCTAAAAACGACAGGAGTAAAAGACTAAAACAGAAAACAATCATTTTAAATATTAGTATTTTTGATCAAATGCAAAATAAATTTTTGAAAAATAAAATAATATTTATAAATGTTATCCACCCCAGATTTGGTTCATGTCAGTTAATATGTTAACTACCATTAATTAATAAAGAACAATACATTTATTACACTTTTATTAATTATCCTTAGTATTAGTTAATGGGAATACAGTTGTTGACAGTTAATTCAGGGTGCATTAATTAATGTTAATAAGCACAACTGTTGATTTTAATAATGCATTAGTACATGTTAAAATTAAGATTAACTGAAATTAATAAATGCTGAAGAAATGTAGTTTATTCTTACACCGTGTCCTAACTACATCCAATAAACGGTATCTTTTTAATGTTAATCAGAGTTTTTTCAAACTATATGGCAGTGGATAATCTCAGGCGATTATGTGTTTTATTTCAAGTTAAACATATGAGTTTAAATATCATATTGCGAGACCTTATAGCCATACTGAAGCAACTTTACCTCAGATCTTGAAAATAAATTGTGTAATAAACTCACAGCGAACAAACCAGTGTATTCATCTGTATACTTTATTTCCTTTTATGTAAAGCACTTTGAATTACCATTGTATATGAAATGTGCTATAGAAATAAACTTGCCTTGCCGATTCCATGACAAAAATTTTATCAGTCACTCAGTATGTATATTTAATGATGTTAAAAATTCTTTAATATTTATTAATTTGATTACAAAGGTATCCATTCCGTTGCAAAATCATTACGCTTCCAGAAACAAACGAACGCTTCTGATTGGCTGTAATATTTGATTGATTCTATCATGTCGTGGTGACACCCAAATCTTGTCGTGTCACGTGTAGTTAGGTTCAAGGTAACTAAAGTAGTTAACTAATGAACCTTATTGTAAAGTGTATCGTATATCTTAATTTTCTCAAACACTTAATTTCATACCCGGCTGAATTAACATGTTTTAATAATTTCAACCAGATCAATGCTTCCAATGTGGTTGGTGTGAACCCTTCAGTGACGTCACGCGAGATTGAGAAAGGAGGCATCTTCAAACAGAGAATTATGGGAGACCTTCTGCGTGTGCCTACAAATAAACCACAGGTGCCTTTTTACTCTCTGCTTTTACTGCAATAATTATGTTTGTCCAACATACATTGGTCATATAAATGAAGCTTGTTTTTAAAGGCTTTTCCTCATGTTACCTGATGCCGTGTAGCGTGCAGATTTCAATAGTGATTTCGTAGCGGGTCAGTTGAAATGTGGTCTGGTTGTGTTGCTCTGTTTGAATATCCACTGTTCAGGGGATTTTGCATGTCGAGAGGATTACGGCTAAACCAAAGCATGAAAGGTTCATTTGTATTATTACAGACAGACAGGTGTGCATTCTGTAGTCTGAATGTGCATGATCCTTGTAATATTTGATTCCAGTAATTAATGAAAATCCTTACAAAATACAATCCATTACATATAGTATAAGTTCACTTAAAAAGGGTGAACATTAAAAATAATATGAATCAATTTTGCATTGATTTGCACACAAAAGAGTTGAGAAATACTGCTTTTAGGATGTATAACAACTGAAATGCATAATCCCGTGCTTGTTATTTTTAAGGTGGAAGTTTTCATTAACGGCATCCCATCGTGGTGTTCAGGAGATTGTGGTTTCACTTGGAGTGAGTCAAAGACCCCAAAAGTGACCGGGATTTCTCCTACACAAGGTTGGGGAAATGATCAAGGCTCACATAAAAGCTATCATATCCGTTCATACCGGTATTTAGTATTTATACTACTGTCATAATTTGTCGTTCAGGATCCAGCGGTCTGGGAACAGTTCTTACTATAAATGGATCTGGTTTTGATGGCGGAAACGTCACTGTAAAGACTGGAGACGTTGAATGCTATGTTCTACAGGTTACCAGTAAGTCAAACCCAACAAATCTGTTTTTCTCAAGGGACAAACAACATTCAGATAACATATGTCCCTTTTGATAAAAGAATGCAAAAAGCATCATATCATTTGTCATTTTTAAGAATAATAATAATTTACTTACCCTCATTTGACTGATTTTCTTCTGTTAAACACAAATTTAGACAATTTAGACCTTCAAACTTGAAAAAATGTAAAGCACCGTAAAATTATTGTATTGTGTTTAGATGACTTTTGCACTATGTTCTAAAGTGTTCCATTTTAAATAAGAAATTTAAATCCTAATTTTAACAAAAAATGTCCTTTAAGTGTAATATTTCATTATACACCTGATCATTTATTTGTGTTTCAGACACTTCTATAACCTGCCAGGTCGGTCCTGCAAGTGCAGGCGTACAGACAGTCTCTCTGAGTTTCTCTTTGGTGGGAAATGCCCAAAACCACAATGACAGCAGCTTTAACTTCACACACCTGTTAGGAGTGACGTCTATAAACCCCACAACAGGAAGTGTGGCAGGTACACATAGCACTACACTTCCCTAAGCATAATAGTGTGAATAAATTATATATATATATATATATATATATATATAACAGAAGTATTTGTTGCTTGCTTATGTATGAAAGCCTATTTCCGCCACGTACAAAAAAATTTAAAATTCAAAAGTCAAAATTATGACTTACTTATATCATAATTACGAGATAATTATGACTTGCTAAATTGAAATTATGAGATAAAAAGACGCAATTATGATTTACTTAAGTCATAATTATGAGATAAAAAGTCAAGATTATGACTTGCGTCACAATTATGAGATAAAAGTTGCAATTAAGTTGAATTTACTTAATATTTAGTTTTAAGTCGAAATTACAAGAGAAAAGAAATTGTGTTTATGATTTACTGAAGTCAGAATTACGAGATAAACCCCCAGTTTCACAGACAAGGCATAAGCTAGTCCCAGACTAAATTGCATGTTTGAGCTGTCTCAGATGAAGATATCTTGCTCTGACATATCTTAAAACATGTCAGTGTCATTGTTCTGTGTTAAAATGCCTGTAATATTTTCTTATAAGGCATTTTTGTAAAAGTTGCTTAAATATCATAATTTAACTAATGCCAAGTCCTGGCTTAAGCTAAGCCCCGTTTATGAAACCGGGCCAAAAAGTCAAGATTATGACTTACGTCACAATTATGAGATAAAAGTCACAATTAAGACTTACGAAGTCAAAATTACAACTTGCATCGAAATTATGACGTACTAAATTGAAATTAAAAAGACGCAATTATGACTTACTTAAGTCATAATTATGACATAAAAAGTTAAAATTATGACTTTAAAAAGACAGAAAATCACAGAAAAGTGGTCTTTAATGATAACTTAATAATTTGTTTCGTCCAAAACCTTGATTCCAGTGTTATCCCAACATATCTTGAAACATTTAATTGATCTTTTTCTGTATGTCTTGACAGGAGGGACAATTCTGACGGTATCTGGCTTTGGATTCAGTTTTGAAACCGCAGTCACCATTAACGCTCAACCATGTAACATTACACAAGTGGATCTTTCCCAGCTGAGCTGCATAGTTCCAGCTGTGAGTGAAGAACACGATTTTTCCCTAGAAGAGTTCTAAAAGCAGCCAAATAAAAAAATTTCATAAATGGCAGTTTTTATTATTGTTATTAACTGCTCATGGTGAATTCACTAAACAGTAAAACTTAATTTCATTTTAAAATTCCTGCATTCACATCCTGACAATAAGCCTAAACTTTAATACTTCCATGAATCTTGTGTTTAACACAGGGATCAGAAGGTGATCAGAGAGTAACGCTAACCATGGCAGAGATGACAGCAGTATCAGATGGCTTTTTCACATACAGCCGCCAGCTGACGGCCAATATCACATCTGTGAGCCCACAAACTACAACAGTATTTGGTAAGGGATTAACATTTATGCCTTTTCGAAATTATTTTACCTAATTCACTACAGATATGTTTCAAAATCCATGTGTTCCACTGGAAATTACACACATAAGAAAGACGCTTGGACGTTTTATATCCGTAACTATAGGGCACCAATTTTGACAAAATTAAATTTCAATGTATACTCTGTCTGTTGAATTTGTTCTATTTGTAGAATAGAGTTCTCTTGGCACTAAAACATATTGAACATCTAACTGTTTGAGTATGTCACTGTCTGGGTTTTGTCCTATAGTTGGTCGCATTCAGAGTTTGCAAACAGCCAACAGCTGATTGTATTCTGATCTGAGATAAAGCTGTAAAGTTATACTCTGTCTGTTGAATATGTTCTATTTTTAGAATAGAGTTCTCTTGCCTTTATTCACAAGAATGCAGAGTATAAATAAAGATCACTGAGCTTTCAGATCAGTTCATACAAAGATTTAATCCTTTCACCATTCAACATGTAATAGCACTTCAATTATGTGTCACTCAAAAACTAGACTAGACTTTGGACATGGAAATAATGTCATAATTATGTGTGCTGTACATGCAATTCTAAAATGAACACCTACCAACACAAAAACCTCTGGGCATGAATCTTCTATAAACAGAATTAAATAAATTAAATGTAATATTTAGTTATGGAGGGACAAACATCAAGCATTTTAGATAAAGACCTGATAAGGAGGAAGTCGCTAGAAGACGCCCAAGTCACAGCATGTTTTCTTTAGCAACCGCCTGTATATTTAGTTTAATATCTCATTTGAGATATTAACATCTCTTAGATCAGAGAAGGACAGACTGTGACTGCAAAGTAAACCATGTCTTATGGTCCATTTTTACTCTCAAATTTAGGACCATTCACGCTTGTCTTAAATCACCTGCCTTTGTTCCAAATCGCCTTAAGACACTCTTACACTTTGAGCTGCTGACTGCAACAGAAAGCTACATGACAAATAAAAGTGTACCAGTGTATAATTATGTCTAAAAACAGGGCCAATTACCATATACAAATAAATACTGGTTAGCGTCTCTTCTTTGAGACCAGATAATGAAGCTAAAAGTCATAGGATACAAACAAACAGGTAAAATCACATTCAAGTGTCAGGTGTCTTTCTCCATCCCATTGTTCTGATCTGCAGCTGTAAACCCCCATTTGGCCTCCAGACAAACCTCTTTTCCAGCTCTTTTGTGCAGGTCAGATAATTACACTGGCTTTAGCTTATGTTACGGAAACAGAAAAGCCAGTTTGGCTGCAGTGAAGGACAATCAACAGCGTGACGGTTATTAAAACACTCCAGACAATAAACGGTTAAAGCAATTTCATATCTAACCTCCTTATACCTTCTTCATCGTTTGTTATAAAGGACGCAGGATTCTTACCATCTTGGGCACAAATTTTGATTCGCATGTCAATGGCAGTTCTGTTTTGATTGGCGAGGCCAAATGCGAAATCCAGGAGTGGACCAACGAAAACATCACCTGCCTGTTACCCACACTCCCCCCAGCTGAGTACAGTGTTCGTGTGAGAGTCGGAAACCAGGGTTACCCCTTAACCAGGTCTCACATCACTTTTTATACATATGTATACGTGTATATATCATGCTACAACTGTGGAAGAATACTATTTAATGTCCAAAAAGGGTAACACTTTATTTTAAGATGTGAATAATACCTAGTAAGTACTTAGTAGTAGCTGTTATACTTACATAAAACAAAATGTACTTACCATCTTTTTGTAATTGTGTAGATGTAACAGGCTGCTATTGGTTACACATTTGTTACAGACCGAGTTTGTTACACAGATACTTATGTAACCAAAAGATTGTCACATATGTTACAGACTTTATGCAATGTAATTATAAATTCTAGTACACAGACACAAGCTACTTAAAAAAAGTGTATCAAGATTGTACTTACAGTAAGTATCTGTGTAACAGACTCGGTCTGTAACGTATGTGTAACAGTAGCTGCCTGTTACATCTACATAATTACAAACTGTCCCATAACTTAGTTACATGATAAGTAGATTTTATTTAATGTAAAGTGTTACCCCAAAAAAGTAAAAGCACTTAAAATGACAATTTAGTCAAGTTTTTTAGTCATTTAGTTACTAAATGTTTGTTTTCTTTTGTGTGCAGTGCTGGCGTTAAAACCACTATAGAGTATGTTCTAGAGGTGACTGGTTTCTCTCCATCTCTGGGGTCTTTGTATGGAGGAACCACCATCACTATCACTGGTTCTGGGTTCAGTTCTGTCGCAGCGGATAACAGTGTAGCTCTGGGTAAGACAAGAAGGCCACCACAGAAAAAAAATGTATCAGCATTCTTTAAAACATTTCCCGTGTTTACTGTGTAATACTTGGATTTCAACACTTTTCACAACTCTTCACCGAAACCAATCATTTCCAGATCATTTACTCCAGTCACGGTTATGACTCTGTTTGTTTCATACAGGAGACGGACAATGCCTAGTGACAGCTGCTTCAGATCATCACCTGGAGTGTGTGACCCAGTCTAGAGATAAAACACATACTGTGACTAACCAAGGTTTCCACCCTGGTAATATCGCTTTACTTTTATCTCTTGTTCCGTCACGCACACAAAACCTGAATACATCAGAGAGAGGGGAACAATGGCTGTCAGCACAATGACACAATGTCTCATCATGTCAATGACTTATCAAATACTTGAACTGCCAGCAAGCTGCATTCTTCATAGCACTGTTTAAGTGGACGTTTTAGGCTTTTCAAAGAGCTATTGTTGACATTTTAATGTGCTATATTTTATACAATATGTTTAGTCATTCAGAAATCTGGTTCTTGGATGTTCTCTTTTTAAATAATTCTTCTGATAAGATGCTTCTGTTATCAGTTGGAAATTTTTAAGGTGTCATAATACAGAGTAATTACCTAATTAGGTACTTAGTAGTATCTATTGTATTTACATGAAATAAAATGTACTTATCGTGTAACTAAGTTCAATTAGAGTTTGTAATTATGTATGTGTGACAGACAGACAACGGCTACTACTAGGTAATTACTCTGTATTATGGATATCTTAAAATAAGGTGTTATTGAAATGATTAAATTGCAAGGGGAAAAAATTTATACAATTATTTTAAGTCATAGAAATAGATGCAATTTAATCTTCAAGAACATGTTATGGCAATACAAAAGTAATGCAGAAGGGATGGAAATTTTATTTTTATAAATAATGAAGCTAAAAGTCAAAATCTGAAAGTAATAGAAATGTCATAAAATAAATAAAACCTTAAAGGTTCATGAACAATTTAAAATCTTAAGAAGTAATGGAAGTGAATGAAATCTTAAAGTAAATGAGCACTTTTTATTTTGTTGCGCAATCTAAAACATATTTATCTAGTCTGATAAAGTTATAGAAGTTACATCTCCTATGGGATCCGCAGAGATTATATTTAGTGTTTTGTGTAACACCTGCATAGAGTTAATGAAATCTTGTGTTTTCAGTGTATGGTCAGGGTTACGCCTGGAGCCCGGCTGCGTTAATAGTCTCAGTGGGGGACACAGTGGCTTGGCGCTGGGATGCACCAGCTTTTGTGTCCGGTCTGGGCTACAGCGTCTTCAGCGTGTCCAATCCCAGCAGCACAGACTATGATGGCATTAGCTTCAGCAGTGGAGACACCCAAACTGCCAAAGGTACAAACAACAGCAACAACTACTACTATCCATGTCAGCACTGCTCATTCTAATTTACATCAAGCAGGACAAACAAAACTGTACATACTATTTATGCCATTTTAATTTACAAGTAGGACAAACAATACTACACACACAAAATTTGCCTGAGCACCATTTTAATAACTAGTCCTTTCCTTACATTCATCTGCATCAATCTGCATCTAATTTGTATGAAGTATGCATACAAATAGATGTGAATTTAATTTAATTACAATTTGCAATCTTACACGGGAAAATTTAAGTCTTGGACATAATATTTTGAACATAAAATTTCACTTTCTAATCGAAAGCTGTCTTACTAAAGTATTCCATTGTTGTATAATGTACATGATCTTCTTTGTCACATTGTGTCTGAAACAGTGTTTGTCTTGTGTTTGTCCCGACTGTCGCTTAGAATTTGTATGAGAGTCTCTTATTTGTGAGAGTGACAGATTTCATGAAGCTTAAATTTAAGACGTCTTAACTACATACTGTATAATATCAACATAATTAGATACCAGTCACTGTGTAGAAAACAATGTATTGTCCTATTTTGCAGTTTACTGTTAGACACTTAATTTGTAATTGTCTTTAGCCGTAAATGTGTAAGTTTGATCTCCTGTAAAGGTACTGAAGACAATGAGAGTTGGAGGTGTGGTGCCAGTTTGTTGCCAGGAACATAATCTAATTCTACTGTTCCTTGTGCACATGTCTGTGTTTTACCAAAAGGTTTTTTTGCCTACCGTTTCACGTCTCCTGGAGTTTACTACTATAGCAGCGGTTACATCGACTCTGGACACCAGAGGACACTTCAGGGAGTGGTGACTGTAATGCCACTCATCAATAGCACTGTTGAGCTTCAGGTGCTTGTGACAGGAATAAATGCGTCTATGAATATAGGTACAACTGATAAGTGTTTTTTCCACAACTAAATATATACTTAAAATCTTTAGCTTAAAGAATTTGTAGGAAAATTCATCCTAATCATCTTTTGTGTTCTCCCAAGTTTTACGAAAAATGAACTCATCTGACTCCGCGTGTGTGGCCACCTCTGACTGTTTCCGAGAACAACTGCAATATAAAGAGAGATCAGACAGTTTCTATACTTTTACTTCCTGTGCCAGTCCCACTGTGTACCAGATCACGCCTGACCATGGCACTACTCATGACATCATCAGAATCAACGGCTCTGGCTTTAGCAGCATTAACTGTGCAAACGAGGTAAACTACCTAATCTAACTTGACATTTTAGAAAGATTCTTAGTAATCACCCTATATTAAAATAATTAAATGCTTATTTATATTACTTTTAAATGAAAAGAAACACTGCATAAGATTTTAAGACTTGTTTTCATAGAATCTTTAGTAATAGTTTTTACATTTATTTTTAATCTACTTGAAAAAAACATATTTTCAAGGTACAATCTTTGAAAAAAGGGCATAATATTTTGTTTCTCGTTTTATCTTGTTCTGAGGATTTTTTGATAATATTGGGGAAATAACTTTACTTGACACTTTTTTGTTAGAAATAAGATACTGCATGCCTGAAATCACTTGCAGAACCAGAGAACCCCTGTTATGGGTAATGAAAGGTTCATATTTTGGTTTTAGGACTCGATAACAAGTTGACATGCAAGCAAGGTCAAAAAACACTTACATTTTCTTATATGCATTTATTTTGATCTTTGTTGTTCAATGACTTCCAAACGATTCTCACCCCTACTTTGCGTGACTATAATCTGCGGTGATTGGTCCGAAGGGTCGATTTAATTAAAAGCAGTGTGCGGTGCTACTTTGTTTACAATCATTACCAGGGAAACAGCTCTTTTTTAAGGGTTAGCTCACCCAAAATTCTGTCATTAATTACTCACCGTCATGTCTTTCCAAACCCATAAGACCTTTGTTGATATTTGGAACACAAATTATGATATTTTTATGATATCAGAGAACTATCTGTCCCTCTATAGACAGCAACACAACTGAAATGATCCAGAAACACAGTAAAAACATCAGTAAAACAGTCCATGTGACATCAGTGGATCAACTTCAGTTTTGCGACACTACAAGAATACTTTTTTTGCATGAAGCAAACAAAAAAAATCATAATTTACTCGAGTTAAGTCTTCCGCCATTTTAGAGAATATCACAACGTATGCATATGCTTTCCTCTAGACGAAAACAGCTGCAGATTACCTTCATGTGCGTGCTTTCCCCCGAACATAAACAAGACTGATTACGTCAAATACGTTAAAGCTTGTGTTCGCGTTGTGTTGTGTCCTCTCTAAAATAAAGGAACTCAGGGGAGAAGATTGGTTGAGTAAATTATGTTATTTTTGTTTTCTTCACGCAAAAAAGTATGTTGATCCACTGATGTCACATGGACTGTTTTACTGATGTTTTTACCATGTTTCTGGATCTGGATTATTTCAGTTGTGTTGCTGTCTATGGAGGGACAGATAGCTCTCTGATATCATCAAGAAAAATCTTAGTTTGTGTTCTGAAGAAGAACGAAGGCATTATGGGTTTGGAACGACAAGAGGGTAATTAATGACAGAGATTAAATTTTTGGGTGAACTAACCCTTTAAGGCTCCAAAAACACCAAGTGGCATCAAGTGGGTGAGCAATATGTTATTGTTTCATGGTGACATGACATGAAGATTTGCTTTAAAAACGGCTTGTTTCATTGATTCAGAATCAGCTCTTTCTTTTAAGAGACAATAACTTTATCCACAGTGCATTTTCAGATTTAAAACTTTGCAGGATGTTTTCATTCACTTAGGGCTGTGTGTGAAAAGGTCATTTTCAAAAATCCATAATAGAGTCACTTTAAAATCCATTCAGCATAAGATCCATTCAGTCTCTGATTTTAATGTTAAAACAATATACATATTGTAATATATACATGCTTAACCTTTTGTTTGGTAACCAAAGGTCAAAATTGGCGATCGTCCATGTAACGTCATCAACAGCACCTCCACTGAGATCCAATGCCAGCTCAGTCCTGACAGCGGGGCACCAGTGGGCATCCCGTTACCTGTAACTGTCCAAGTCAACAACCTTGGCACTGCCATCCTGACCATGCCGAAAGAGTATGACCGCAGGTTCGTGGTTCTACCAGTGATAGATTCCATCTTTCCCTTGGTGGGCAGCACTACAGGCCACACGCGTCTCTTCATCTCTGGCTCTGGCTTCTCAAACGGTTTAATTACAGTAGCAGGCGTCGCATGCAATGTGGTTTCCATGGACTACTCCCACGCAGTGTGCGATACCTCACCATCTGAAGCTCGCAGAGGAGATGTTGTAGTTTACGCCAATTCCATCTCTTCCTCATGCAGTTTCGATTGTAAATTTGAATTTTCCGAATCCATCGCACCATACGTCTCTGAGGTGCTGCCTAACTCAGTCAGTGGGAACGCCACCACTGTAGTGATCACCGGCAGTGGGTTTGGGAACGATTCTGCTGATTTAGCGGTATCTGCAGCCAGCATCCTTCTGGAAGTCATAGAGGTCAACGATAGCAGTATCAGGGTTTTAGTTGGCGCCCTTCCTGCCGGTACACACGTCCTACAGGTGGTGGTGATGAGCAAAGGCCTCGCGACAGGAGATAAAACCCTAACCAGCATAGCACAAGCCAGCATAAACCCAACATCAGGCAGCATTGCTGGAGGAACGCCACTCTTGATCACAGGAAATGGCTTTGTGGCAGGAAACACAACTGTGAGGCTCGCTAACTCCCTCTGCAGGATTGTAGATGTCACTCCAGATACGGTGAGGTGCATGACACCTCCTCTCACCGAGGGACAGGTGCAGGTGAACATCAAGGTGTTCGATGTTGTGTATCCACCTCAACGTTTCAACTACTCTAAGGGACAAACTCCAAACATCACCTCTGTTAGTCCTAGAACAGGTATGAACAAGCATTTACTATAGAAAACTGCATTGATGACATATCTTTGTAGGCCAGTCCTGGAAGTGAGCATCACCCTGGTTCCCTCGACAAAAAAACATGTTTAATTTAGAAAATCAGCTCTGTGACCAACAAAAGTTTATGATTTGTTCACATATTGTTCATTACAACAACTTTTATGAATATTATTGCCAGAAGTAAAAGCTTAACGTAGGCTTTAAACAACCTACTGTAAACCATGTATAGACACAATGAGGCTGTAAAAGCAAAGTAGTGAGTAGATAACTGCATGTTTGATGTGATGGTGTTTAATGTCCTGATAAACTCCTATTTGGCCAGTTGTGAGGGGATATTTCTGATGTGTTTTATGTCATATGGGTCATTCCTAGTATCCCAGTAACATTTTGGCTTCATCATTTTTGGGAAAAAAGTATATATTGCATGTTTTTAGTGTTCTAACAAAATAGTGTCATGTTTAAATATATGGAACACATACAGGCCAAGCTCTGGATTCTATTAGAATTTCCACCCTGTTAGTTTAAAAGTCAGTCTATAAAACTAACAGGGTGGAAATGTGCTAAATTAGCTGTTTTTTTAAATGATGAACACTTAGCTCTTTAACCTTCTACAGATGAACATAACCTTTCTAACTGTGTCAGATATGTTTGTTTGTTTTTTTGTTGGGACAAACATTCTCCATAATATAGCCTAACAGGGTGGAACGTTAAGATTGGGACGAGCAGGAGAACATTTCAAAAACTAAAAAAAAAAAAAGAATTAAGAGGTGACATTCATTTGTACAGTTAAATTACAGCTGAAAAAACAAACAATATCACTTCTTGATCTCAGTGGAAGTCTATTTTGTAAGGCACGGAAGTTCATCCTAACAGGGTGGAAAATAAGACAGAAAAGTCACTGTATAACAGGAACGCCAAATACTGTACAATAAATAACTGGAAGTGTTTAAATGCTAACTCATTTCCAAGTTTTGGCCTACAAATATAAGTCATGCCTGCAGCATGCTATTGAAGTACTGAATATCACAACACATTGTAGTAATACTAGCGACATAATACTTTCCTTGTAGGTCCAGTTGGAACTCAGATCACCGTCTCTGGTTTTGGCTTTGGCACAGATGTAACTCTCATCTCCTTCGAGATCGGTGGTGTGCCTTGTAGTGTGTCATCCGTCACAGATACACAGTTGCTGTGCAATGTTGGGGAACATGCGGGTGGAACCTTTCCAGTCATATTTCACCATAATATCAAGGGTTATGCCTTGACCCAGTCTGTCTTTACCTATGAGCTGCTTCTAACAGGAGTCACACCAAATGAAGGTAATTTAAATCACTTAAGGTGAATCCCACATCTACGGTAAAAGATTTGTAAATATGAATGGAATATGTTTAAATTTGTTACATGAAAATTGGTTTAAGTTACTGGTTCTAGTAAATGAAACAAAATCCGGGTCATGAAGCATAACTAGATGAGAAACACTGTCACAAGTGCATTTCTACACTTGCTATCATATTCAAATAAGACTATAGAGTAACAAGACACTACAGGATACCTTTGCTCTGTTTTGCTGTAGGAAGTTACGCCGGAGGAGCCATTGTTGCCATTCAAGGTTCTGGATTCGACCCGAACAGCACCAAAGTCCTCATCTGTAACAGAGAGTGTAATGTGCGCCTGCAGAACTCCACGTCTACCCAGCTCAACTGTGAAGTCCCACCCAACAATGGCATGTATTATTTAAAAAGCATGCCGTATGTGTCTAGAAATGTTCAGTTAGCAAATCAAAGCCTAATCTATCAAAGTAGGTACTGCTAAACATCCGAGTATGAAGTTGTTCCTCAAAAGTAAAACATGCCATGAATGCTTTAACTGAGAGACAATGACAGATGTGACAAGCTCAGGCCATCAGGTCACAGATGAACAGAGCTGAAAAAAAATTTCCCGACTGCATCTTAATGACCGCTTTTGTCTCTTACAGGAACTGAAACAGAACGGGCCTGCACAGTCTTAGTGATGAATGGAGGCGACGCTGTCAACCGCACGAACAGCTATACTTACAGATCCTCTCTGACACCTGTTATCACCAGTGTGACGCCGCGCAGAGGAGGAACCGCTGGAGGCACCAGACTCAACATTACCGGCTCAGGTTTCAGGTGCAGAAATGCATTGTACTGAAATTGATTGTCCTTCGATCACGCTTCAGTACACAATGTTCTCTGTGGCAAATGTTAAAACATTTCAATGCATTGCATATTCAACACCTGCTTCATTTTAATATTGTTCATATACTAGTATAGTTTTTGATAATAATTTTTTAAAGTTTTTTTATTTTAAATTTATTTTTTTGTAATTTAGTAATTGTTTTATTTGTTTCATAAATTATTAATCATTTATTTATTATTTTCATTTTTAGCTTTTATTTTTATTTGAGTTAATTTTAGTTTTAACTTTTAACTTTCTTTTAAAGCAATCTACCCATTTTATATAATTTTATTTAGTCATTTTTTTTAAAGATGTTTTCATACAATGTGTTCAATATATACTAAACCACAAAATTATGTCATCCTTTATTCACTCGTGTAATTTCAAACCTCGGAGTCTAGCACTAAAATCAAATAAACAAAGAAATAAATGAATATCAATAAGATCAATAAATAAAATAAATAAATAAAATAAATAACAAAAAATAATACAAAAATGTAAAATAAATAAAACATAAAATAAATAAATAAATACATAAATATATAAAGTGTATACATACATGCAGTATTATGTCCTAAAAAGTTAAAAAGCCTCATTTGAATGAATAATTATTTTATTGAAATTAACATTTTTCTTCCTCGTCTCACCTGTAGCTCAAATGTCAATGAAGTCTCTGTCACAATTGCGGGGTCTGTTTGTGATGTCCAGTCAGCCAGCGAGTCAGAAATCATCTGTGTGACCAACGCTCAGCCCAGATCTCAAGAAACTCTAGTGCGCGTTCAGCTGGGGAACAAAGGAATTGCCCGAATGGTAAACATGCCATAAATACAAATATTACAAGAATAATTATAATAATAATAAAAATTAATTCATCTGCTTGGAATGTCTCTCTTTTAGGATAATGCTTCCTTCTTCTACATTGACGTGTGGTCGTCTCCCTATACATGGGGTGGTCTCCCACCTCCTGAGGAGGGCATGTTTGCTGTAATCACGGCTGGTCAGACCATCCTCCTGGACACTAGCACACCGGTCCTTAAGATGCTCCTTATCCAAGGTGTGTTCACTGAAGCAAATACTATCTTTATAAACAAAGCCTTGACACATTCACAGTTCTCTGAATCCCTGTTTTGGATTTAGGCGGCCGACTAATTTTTGATGAGGCAGACATTGAGCTGCAGGCGGAGAATATTCTGATCACAGATGGTGGAGCTCTGCAGATCGGAACAGAGCAGGCCCCCTTCCAGCATAAGGCCATCATCACACTGCATGGACACCTGCGTTCTACTGAACTTCCTGTCTATGGCACCAAGACCCTGGGTGTTAGAGAGGGGGTGCTGGATCTGCATGGTATGCACTAGAAATATACAACGTTATATTAAATATTTATAAAACATACATAAAATAAATAGCAATTTTTATTTAATATAAAGTAAATAATGCTGTATTCTATGGAAGCCAGTTTCCACTGCTGAATAAAAAGTTATTGGGACTTTTTATCTCACAATTCTGACATTTTTCTGACTTTTTCAATTACGAGATATAAACTCACAGTTCTGGTCTTTTTTTGGACTTTGTAACTCGCAATTCTGACTTTATATCCCACAACTTATTCAGTGGTGGAAACAGGCTTCTATAGTATTTAGCAAAGATTTCCACAAAAATTTTAAGGAGCACAAAATTGATAATATTGATCAGCATATCAGAATGATTTGTGAAGGATCACATGCTGAAAATTCAAAATTTTTTATATATGTGATGTGTGACATATGTGATCATATTTTTTAAATTGCAATAATATTTAATTATTAATTTATCTTTTACTATTTGTGATCAGTAAGAGCAAGAGGCTTCTTTCAAAAATCTTACAGACCCCACATGTTTGAATCATGGTGTAAATATTGGATGATGTGAAAAGGCAAACTCATAAACACTGAACAAATGTACCTGATTTTTTTATTACTTTTTTGTCTGTAACTTGACAAATTGAACAATTTCAGAGCTACTGGAAAATTTGCTTCGAAAAAGGTCACAATGTCAGAAACACAATCTCCTTCAGAAATTGAAGTAATCTTCACAAAAATAGAGATGACCTACATATCACTCCCAGAAGGCTCAGTTAAGTCAGAAAGCCCCTTAGGTGGGCTTCACAGAAGTGCTAAATTTCCCTGATACAGACACCATAGTGCGTAATCACTCCCCTGAAGTGAGAGGTTTTGTTCAGGACTTAACTACAATCTTGTTTCACCAGGAATCCCTGTCCCTATGCCATGGACTCGTCTTTCTCAGACTGCACAAAGCGGCTCCAACACGCTGACACTGATGGATGTCGTTACCTGGAAGTCCGGTGATGAAATAGTCATCGCTTCCACAGGGCACAGGTATAGATCGTCGCCCAAACCTCCAGCCAAACTCGGTTTCAGGTTGATTTAACTGAAGCTACTGACTTACTAGAGAAACTGAACTAAACCAGTGTATGAACAAGGGCCAAGGAAATTAAAAAAGTGCAGTTGTTTTCAATAAAAATGACACAAAATGTATTTAATTTGGGAAAATCTAAACTGTAAATGTTTTACCTTTTTATTCAGATTTGTTTTGGGGAAGGGGGAAAGCAAAATTGTTAACTGAGAAATTCTGATCATATTTTATTTCAAAGAACATTTTACCAATTCCAATCCACATCAATATCAATAAATACTATTGATTTTGTATTTAATTATATATAAGTTATAGAGAATTAAATGCCCATGAGAAGGATGCAATACTAATTCAATAATAGAATTAGCAAAGTTAAGGAATGACCATTGGGCAGCGAAATGCTCATTGGGTCAGCAGAGTCAGAAAAAGCAGGTAGAGAAGAAAAGACAAGTTAACTGCAAAAGAATTAAGAATAATGACAAGAATTAGGAAACATTTATTCTCCAGCACCATCATTTTCCAAAACTGAACCTTCCTGGAGTCTCCACAAGAGCAATGTGTCACCTTCTTGCGAAATCCACAAAAACTGATTTATCATAGGCTTTATGGACAGATAAGTTGTGAGTGACTCTTAAAGGAACAGCATCACATCCTCTTGAAGAACCTATCTTTCAGAATCTGGCAGTAAGTTTGGGGAGCTCATTTTTAGTCCATCTATTCTCCTGAAACATCTGTCTTGCAAAGAGTGACTAATATGAGCTCCTGAAACATACTGAAAATCTGACCAGAATTTCAAATTGCCTAATAACACAGTGTAATAATGATGCCAATCTAGTATATGTTGTTTTGATGGAATCCACAGACACAGCCAGACGGAAAATGAGTTGAAGAGAATTGCCTCAGTTTCAGCCGACGGGAGGACCCTCACTTTGACCGAACCCCTGCAGTACACTCATCTGGGTGTGTCTGTCACACTGCCTGATGGGACAGTTTTTGAAGCGAGAGCAGAGGTGGGCCTTCTTACCAGAAACATTGTTGTCCGTGGATCCAACAACTTGGAGTGGAATGATCAGATTCAGGCTTGCCCCGCTGGATTCAACACAGGTTTGAATGTTGTTTCTCAGCTGTGGGTGGAAAGACAGACAAATAATCATGTCATACACACTTATGTCAGTTCCTTAATTCCTTAAAAGGCATGTGAAAGTAGCTGTCAATTCAAGTGACTGACCCAATATACTTTTCTGCTTACAGGAGAATTTGCAACCCAGACTTGTTTCCAGGGTAGGTTTGGAGAAGAAGTAGGAAGCGACCAGTTTGGTGGCTGCATCATGTTCCACGCCCCACGACCAAACCAAAATCTGGCAATTGGCAGAATTGAGTATGTTGAGGTAATGTTATGAAACTCTTCAAGTCTTTAAAAGCATTGTCCTCCCAAAAATTTGAATTCTACAATTTCTCACATAATTCCTGACATATTGCACATGCCTTTTTTGTTCTATGGAACACAAAAGAAGATATTTTAAAGTCCCCCTGAAATCAAAATGAAAGTTTTTTGGACGTTAGTATCAATAGTCTTAAGGTTATCTGCTCCAAAACAGTGATAAAATGTGCATTTAGAAGATATAAGCATTCAAATCTTGTAGTTCTGTCACTTCCAAAACAAACTTCCCTATAAATAGATGCAGCTGAGATCGGTTACTTATGTTAAGTATTTTACGGTGAAAGACACATTGCACAATGTAGGGACCGATTCAGGCAGTGTAAATATGCTTTCAATTAGAGCAAATGAGGTCTGGTTTGGCGTTGTGGCACGGTAGCGCTCACAGTTTGACCAGACTTTGCCTCTGGTCCAGAGACGTGATCGCATGGAGCAAATCATATGCATATCTAGGGGACATATTGAATTTAGGGGGTAATCTATTAGACTGTGGCTGTCAAAAGCAGCTTCACAGAGCTCAACGGCTCTGGCCAGAGCAGATATCAACAAAACGCTATTGGCAATTATAAAAAGGAGGCGGGGCTGCTTGATATGTCCCCGATATGCCGCTCCTATCTTCCTGTTTCAGTTGAAATTATGTCACCACATATAATAACGCTGCTTATTCTTAAAGAATGCTGGTAACCAAGTGTTTCAGGTCTACGAGAGCCTCTAAGATATAAGACAAACATGTGGAAGGTTCTTGTATTGTCACGTAGTCCCAGTTTCAAGTATTTATTTTTTCCATACAATGGAAATCAAAGGTAAACCGTTGGTTTACCAACATTCTTTAAAATATCTTGGATTCCACAGAAGAAACTAAGTAACCCATCAAGTAAATGATGACTGAAATTCATTTTCTCCTTTAAATATTTACAATATTTGTCAAATGTCAATAAATGTCTTTATGTTTGTTATTGTCCTCCTCTAGCTCTTTAATGTCGGACAGGCGTTCCGTTTGGGACGCTACCCAATCCACTGGCATCTGATGGGTGATGTTAAGTTCAAGTCATATGTGCGCGGATGTGGCATCCACCAGTCCTACAACCGTGCTGTCACCATCCATAACACCCACAACCTGCTGGTGGAGCGTAATGTCATCTACAATATCATGGGTGGGGCTTTCTTTATTGAGGACGGCATTGAGACCGGCAACATCCTGCAGTACAACCTAGCCATATTTGTAAAACAGAGCACTAGTTTACTAAATGACGATGTGACTCCAGCTGCATACTGGGTCACCAACCCTAATAACACCATTAGGCACAATGCCGCAGCTGGTGGAACGCACTTCGGCTTCTGGTATCGCATGCATGATAATCCAGATGGCCCTTCGTATAACCCCAACATCTGTCAGAAGAGAGTACCACTGGGACAGTTCTACAACAATACGGTGCACTCTCAGGGCTGGTTCGGCTTGTGGATCTTCCAAGAGTTTTTCCCCATGCGTACCGGCAGCTGCAGCTCCTCAACCCCGGCACCAGCAGTCTTCCGCCGCTTCACGTCCTGGAACAACGAGAAAGGTGCAGAGTGGGTGAACGTAGGAGCGGTTCAGTTCAGCGAGTTCCTCATGGTCAATAATGAGAAGGCAGGAGTGGAGGCCAAGAGGATCATCCGGCAGTACGTCAGCGGATGGGGACTGGATGGAGGGGCAGCTGTGGTCAACAGCACCATGGTGGGCCACGTGGATGAGCTGGGACTGGGGAGTAACTACTGCACCGCTCGTGGTGTTGTCCTGCCTCTGGATGACGGTATGAGCGTCATCAACACCAAGTTTGTGAACTTCGACCGTCCGTCGTGTGCTGCAGTCGGGGTGGCAGAAATAGTTGGGACCTGCATGTTCCGCTGTGGAGGCTGGAGCGCGAGATTCAGTGGGATCCAGTACTATCAGTCGCCCAACAAGGCCTGGTTCAGATGGGAGCATGAGGTGGCGCTGGTAGATACTGATGGGTCACTAACAGGTAGAGAAGCCTCAGACATTTCGAATATTTACTGTAGATACGCTACCAGTCCAATGTTTGGAAACTGATTGTTTCCTATGTTCATGGAGGCTAAATTTATTTGTTTAAAAAAATAAAGGAAAAAAGAAATATAGTGAAATATTTTTTAGCTGGTTTAAACATCAAATATCATTTTGGAAAATGCCATTTTTTTCAGGATTCTTTGATACATAAAAGGTTTTAAAGAGCAGCATTTATTAAAAAATATAAATCTTTTCTAACAACATAAATCTTTGCCATCACTTCTCAAATTTAACACATCCTAGCTGAATACAAGTTTTAAAAATAAAAAATAATAAAAATGCACTGAGCCCAAACTTTTGAATAGTAGTGTATATTGTTAGAAGAAAGAATTTCAATTTAAAATAAATGCTTTTCTTTTTAATGTTTTATTCATTCAAGAATAGATACAAATAAAAAAAATATCACAGGTTTCAAAAAAAAAAAAATGAAGCAGCAGAAGAGTTTCCAGTAATGATAATAAATCAGAATATTAGAATGATTTCTCAAGGATCATGTAATGTCAAGACTGGAGTAATGCTGAAAATACAGCTGAACATCACAGAAATAAATTCGATTTTAATGTATATTAAAATAGAAAGTCGTTATTTTACATCGCAATAATATTTCACAATATAAATTTTTTTCTTAATCAAATAAATGCAACCTTGATGAACATAAGAAACATCTTTATGTAAATATATAAAGTTTTCCTGTATACAAACCTTTGACATAATTTGACATATTTTAATGGATTCTTTACCAGTATGGTGCAAACAGCCTCAGAAAAAAAAGATTGAATATATGTATATATATATATTATGTTTCTGAAAAGGCAATGTTAGCTACAAGGTGGTAGCAAGGAATAACTTGCTCGACCCAAGACGCTGCTTCCCAGGAACAGAGTGGAGTGTTGGCGTTCCTGCTGCAGTATGTGACAGCACCATTAACTTCCACCGCATGGTCGTCGTCAATCCCTCACCGCCTTCCCTTCAGTCTAAAGATGTCATTATAACCAACTCATATGGTATGGTGAACTAATAAACTCTGGAAAAAAATGTGCATGCATTTGTTAGACATGCTAGATAGTAGAACAAACAAAATGCAAGGTTCAAGGTGTTCGTTTGACTACTTTTAACTTTTGAGTTCTGTCTAGTGCACGTTTGCATAGAAAAACAAGAGAGCAGAGCAGTTTAATGCAAAAAAGCTTAAAATACAATAACGATTTAATGTACTAACATTGAGTTGAAAGTGAGTTTTTGTGTTTAGACATCTTGGTTAACTTAATTTCAATTCTCTTTAGGGACATGTGTGCTTCCTTTCCTCAAAAAACTGGTGACCCACACATTTGGCTGGATGGTAATGGTGCCCACAGGCCAAACATACAACTGGTACTTCGATGGTGCTTCCCAAATAACCAACATCTCATACAATGGAATGGTCTACGGCTTTCGGGTAAAGTATGCACACTTCACAATAACCCAATGTACATCTTCAGAATAAGCATTGTTCCAGTGAAGCATGCTAAGAATGATTGCATTTTATATTGTTCAAATATTATATTCTTTTGATATGACTCCAAAAGGCTTGAATGTTAATGTTAATCTGTCTCTTTCTTAAATGCAGCCAGAACAATATGTAATTATCAACCACAACCTGACCCAGACACCTGACCGGTTCCGCATCATAGACGACAGGAATGGCTCCTCCCAGCCTCTGAACCCCACTGCGAATGTAAACGGGGATTGGTACTTCAACCGGACATCCAAAGACCTCTATTACATGAGTAAAACTTGCCGTCTTTTCACCCAAGCCAAGACATCTATGCTTCTTTCTGGTCTATTTATTTGCGTAGTAGGAAGATTTTGAGTTTTGTGTCTACAGTGTCTGGAAGAGACCGTGTTGTTAGCCGGAGGAAGAGGAACAGTGTGGACCGCTCAGTTGTAGACAGATCGCTGGACTTCAGAGTATATCAGTGTTACTATCCCAACTGTATCCAACCTTTCTCTGGGTCTGTAGTCACACCAGCCAATACATCCAACTCAACCAGGCCTGCAAACTATGTGTATGTTACCACACACACTCACTCAGCAATAATAACAACTATGGGTAACACTTTATAATAACTACAGTATAAATAATTTGTTAAGCATTAGTAAATATATATAACGTTTAATAATTGTATTAATTAATAATCAATTTATAATTTCAAAATTATGTTATTTACAAACCAGTTATTTAGGAGTTGTCTGTGCTTAATAAGCTCATTCAGAAAGTCTAAGTAGATGATTAATCAGTTACTTAAATGTATGTGAATAAAGCTTATTATTTAGACACATGATAATAGTTGCTCAGTGCTTTATTAACACATAAAGGTAGTTAATCATGTAGTTATAAAGCATTTAGTAGTTGGCAGCCATGTGTTTTTGTGAGCTCATCAGTAAGGACTGTTCATACCTTGTAAAGCATTTATAAAGCAGATGCAAAGACTCTTTATCTTCCGAACAGAGAAGTTAAACAAACACAACACATTCATATTTTCTTGCATCTTGAAATGAATAGTTCTGTATCTCTCTGTGTTGTGTTTGTTTATTTGTTCTGTGAGGAGGAGGACTGAGCCTTTAAATCTCCTATAAGATATGGTTATAATACAATAGCTGTATTTATAAACTGCTTACTAATTATGTTACACAATTGCTTTATAAGAGAACTAATGATTCATACAGGCAGCACGTAGTTATTATAAAGTGTTACCTAATTAGGTACTTTGTTGGATGTTGTGAATGGATGTTTATTATTAGGTACTTTGATAATAAAACATATGCTTTTGGGGTCAGATTCTGGTCAAATACATCATTTTGGAGGTCCAGCTCAGAGAACAACTTCAATGTGCCACAAGAAGGCTCTGATGTGATAATTCCAGCTGGTAAGCACCTCTAATGTCACAAAGCCAATGCAAAGATACAAGGGGAATTTTTTTTATTTTTATTAAATCGTATAGCGGTCAGAAATGTAAACAATCTCATTCTGTCTCAAAGGCATTTGGATGATTGTGGATGTTGTGGTGCCCTCCTTGAACAAACTGAAAATAATTGGAGTTCTGGAGATTCCAGACATAAACAATGGCTCCTCCACCGCCGGCGTCTCTCAATACAACAGTGTTGTTTTGAATGCTACATATATCTCCATTCAAGTAAATATATATAAGTACATTCAAATTGGCATAGACATTTTAGGATCATTACACCAACTAGAACCAGACTCCTCCTGTGTGCTAATTCTGTTCAACTCAATCAGGGTGGACGTCTGATTGCTGGCTGGCCTGATCAACCCTTCAGAGGTCAACTACAGATCATACTGAGAGGAAGCCATTCCACACCAGACTGGCTATTACCATCCGGATTAAACCAAGGGTCTAAAGTGCTGGGTAAATGAACATAAATAAAAGTCAAGATATACATCAAATTTAAATTTTTGGGTGAACTATCCCTTTAATCGTATGCCAACTTAAAAGTCGTAATTTCAGTAGAAACCTTGTCTTTTAGGTGTGTTTGGATCTCTTGACTTGTATGGCACGCCACACAATGTGTATCACACTAAGCTTGCTAGCACATCCCAAGCAGGAAACAGCACTATCTCTCTACAGGAATCTGTGGATTGGAAGGTCAGACGCGTTTTAAAAATGACAAAAAGCAGAACAGAGGGATTTAAAAAAAATTGATTCTGCTCGTGTGAATTTCAGATTTTAAGCACAATCCTCTTTGAGTTAAACCACTATTTTATTACCTTCAGGTTGGGGATCAGATCCTGCTGTCCACCACCAGCTATGACCCTTGGCAGACGGAAATCCGCACCATCGCTGCGGTCACAGATTATGGCCGCACGCTGACTCTGGACCAGCCTTTATCATACACACACATTGGTTAGTCCACTAAAATCCATTATAGCAATAAAAGGAACTTTGCAGCATTGACAAGCTGTTAAATATTGTTTCAGAAGTTGGTTAAATTTTTCCCATCTTATGCAGACCAAGACTGCATTTATTTAAATACTGTAAATGTATTAAATGCATATGTATCTGGTCCTATAGGGGAGAGCTACAATGTGCCGGGTTCTTCAAAAAGTTATCAGCTTGCAGGCAATGTGGCTTTACTGACCAGGAACATCAAGATCATTGGTCAGGAGTATCCAGAAATGAACACACAGTCTTATGGAGCCAGAGTTCTGGTGGGAACCTTCTCCAGCGGAGGAATCAATTTCAGAGGTATAAACTGTTTGGCCTCTATCTTGACATACAACAGGACAAATTATACATAAAAAAAACCCCATAAGGCCCATTCCCCTGGAAGAAAATGAGTTTAATAATTATATTTATAGTTGTATAATTGCTAACCAGTCTTTTCTAGTACAAGCATAAGGATCAAAACATCATTAATGCTTATGATACTTGCATCACAGGAAAGGCCCAGATCAGAAATGTCCAGTTCTATCACACCGGGCAGGAGGGATGGAACGACATCTCAGACCCACGATACTCTCTGGTGTTTTATAACTTAGAAGGGGTGAGAGAATGTCTTAATCATTGCATGCCCATCACATTCACACATATTCCTGTCAACTGCTTACTGTCATAATATTTTTAGGTGGTTGGTGAATCTTACATCAAAGGATGCTCTTTCCACATCGGCTTTGCTCCTGCCATCGGTGTTTTTGGAACAAATGGACTAAGTATCGAAGACAACGTGATCCATTACACGGTTGGAGAAGGTACGGATTCAGAGGAAGGAAGAGGAAACAAAAGGAGAATGCTATTCGACAAAATGTAATCACCATTTTGCAGGGTGATAGGATTTGTCACGATAACCATTCTCTATTTCGATTCTAATTTCCCAGGAATCAGAGTCTGGGGTGACAGAAATGTAGTGCGGAGGAACTTGGTCACAATGACACTGTGGTCTGGATCGTATAACGGCAGAGCGGAGGAATTCAACTTTGAATGGAATGCAGCCATTGAGGTATCCCTTACAGAAATTACTGTGATCAATAGGGAAGGATTACTATATACATTTACCATGTAATTGAGATGGTGATTCAACAACAATACATAAAACACATAGCATTATCGTGGCATTTGTCTAAAACTCCACAGTATCTTTTTTGTTAGTGACAATACATAGAAACCTATCTATGGAGGACAAAAAAGGATGATAAATAAATGAATGAATAAATACATGAATGCAGAAATAAATTAAGAAATAACTGTGGAAATACATAAATAAATAAATAATAGTACATAAATGAACAAAATAAATACATATAGAAATGAATGAATAACATAAATGAAAATCCATAAATAAATAAATACAATGCAGATATGTATAAATGAATTAATACATCATTTTTTTCAAAAGTGTAATTTTTAATTGTACTATTTTTGTGCCAGTTGCGTTAGAATATAATCCTACATTTATTTATTTCTATTCCTACATTCTTTATTCCTGTGTCTGTATGTTAATAAGGTAGGTGGTCATAACCTCTCAATGCAGGATTGATTAAACAGGATCATTATCGTTTATCATTATCTACATTTATTTATTTATTTTACTATTTATCATTCATGTATGTATTTCTACATTTATTTGTGAATTTATTTCTGCATTTATTAATTCATTTATACTTAAGAATTGATGCGTTATTGTTCATTTTTAGGTAAGTGAGGCAACCAATGTGATTCTTCAAGGAAATATTGTTGCTGGCTATGAACGAGTGGGATACCGAATTGATGGAGAACCATGTCCAGGTATATAAAACTTATATAGGCTTAAATACTTGTTCAATATTTAGTATGAATACATCATTTTTAAATACAGACTGATACATATGAGCTGTTAGTTTCTGTATGTTATAACCAGTTACAAAAAAATTTAATATATTCTGTAGTATTTTGTCTACAAGATCACTTAAAACCTAAATAGTTTTAAATGCTACATCACAGGATATACATTATAAAAATACTTTTGACAGATTACATGTAAGTGTTATTAATGTATTAGATCCTGTATTAGTGATGGAAAAAGCATGCATTTACACTGTTAGCACGTAATTAAGCAAGCAAAAAGTTTAACATTGGCAGAATATCATACTAATAATTTATGCATCCCTAATTATGAACCTTGCATGTTTACTGATTCAATTATTTCAATAATGTCAAAAGGGTCTCCAAATTCAGTGGCACAGTGGAGTCAGAACGAGGCACACGGTGGTCTGTATGGAATCTACATGAACAAAGATGGACTTCCTGGTTGCTCACAAATCCAGGGATTCACTGTCTGGAGGAGCTTTGATTTTGGCATTTATGTCCAAGTATGATAAATGATCCACAAACTTTGTGCCATAACTGCTAGTTATACAAATGCATTGTATACTGCTCTGGCGGTTAGTTTTGTTTTTAGTAATGTTTCTCTTCACCTCCAGGTATCCATGAATGTGTTAATTTCCAATGTAAGCCTCATTGATAATGGAATGGGAATCATGTCTCTAACTTACAATCCTCCCTCGCTCAGCCACGAATACTCGAATAAAACCGTGCTTGTACAGGTGAGGAAGCACTTTGATCTCTTCAGTCAAATCTCAGAAAGCATTCTTTTATTAATATATATGTATATATTTTCAAATCATCACTCCAGGGTGCCCTGATTGTAGGCAGTAGCCCCAACTTCAACTGTTTTGACAGTCTGTCCACAACTATGACCTACATTTCACTCAGCAGAAGTCACATGGCCCCACGTCCTCCTAATGGTACAAAACATATTATACAATCCTTCATTCTCTACAACTGATTCATTTTCACACTAATATCATTTGTATGTTCAACAGGTGGCAGGTCTGGAATTTGCTGGCCGACGTTTGAATCAAGCCATAACAATGGACCACAAAAACCACTCGCTGGATTGATGAGCTACAACGCCATAGCTGGTATAATGACAGTGTCTGGTGAGTCTCAAAATGACTCCAAAAAAACATTCCGAGAAACCAGGCTCAGTTGGGAGGCTAGACAAAACCTCATCATCAATTGGTGCTAGTACACCATCTGATCTGGATATGGTCTGAGAAACAGAATAAGAGACAGACTAATATTAGTGTAGAGGCCATTGTCTTTAAGATGTAACAAGTACATTGTAACATTATGGGGAGTGTTCCCAGTTCCAGCTGATCTAATTAATATAAATTCTTTAACGGATTTAAATAACAGAAGTGTATTGGTGTGTTCTGTATAGGCCAAGTTAAAGAGATGTGTCTTTAATATAGATTTAAACTGACAGAGTGTGCCTGCCTCCCGAACAGTGTTAGGTAGCCAGTTTCCGAATTTGGGTGCTACAGTAAATAGGAGAAAGTTCTGCCACCCGCAGTAGATTTTTATATTCTAGGTATTATCAAATGGCCAGAGTTTTGAGAATGCAGTGAACGTGGAGGACTATAATGTGATAAGAGCTCGCTCTAGTACTGAGGAGCTAAGCCATTCAGGGCTTTATTAGTAATTAACAAATCTAATATGCTAATACTTCCTGGTCTGAATCTAGCTGCTGCATTTTAGACCAGCTGTAGTCTGTTTATCAAGCATGACCTTGAGGTCATAAACACATGCATTATCATTTCTGCATTTGACGTTTAGAGCATAGGTCACAATTTAGATATGTTCTTGAGATGAACAAATGCAGTTCTACAGATGCAAGAAACATGGCTTTCAAATGATAATCTGTTTTCTCCTTCTGACTCCAGACACCACTTTTGTTGGGTTCAAGAGTGTGTGCTCAACAGAGAGAAATTACATGTTCATGACCAACCCGGGAAATGAGGATCTACAACATCCAATCAGTGTTGAGAGGATTTCCAAGATAAACAGCACAGAGGACTCTCTAGCGTTCATTCATCGGCCTGATCTGGGGTAAACTGAACATAACTATAGCTTTTCTCTCACTTGCAGAATCTATGGAAATATTGAATATTTTAACAAATTAAAAGAGATTATACAGAATGCATGTTATTTTTTACTACTGTTATGAGTAAGATATTTTACACAAAATATGTTTAAATACAGTCCACAAGACAAAAAAAAAAGAATAACCCTTCTCAAAAGTCTTAACACTGCGTGTGGTTACCTGATGATCTATGACTGTTTTTTGTTTGACCCTTGTTTGTTCTGAACAGTTAAACTCAGCACTGTTCTTCAGAAAAATCCTCCAGGTTCTGCAGATTCTTCAGTTTTTTCAGCATCTTTTGCAAATTTAAACCCTTTCCAGCAGTGACAGTGTGAAAATATGGATCTTAAAATCATACAGAGGACAGTTTAGGGACTCAAACACAACTATTTAAAAAGGTTCAAACATTCACAGATGCTCCAGAAAGAAACAAGATGCATTAAAACCAGGGGGTAAAAACTTTTGAACCGGATGAATATGTGTTCTTTTTTTCCCCCCTTATTTATTTATTTTGTTTCCTTTTTTTACATTTATATATATATATTTAAATCCTATTTATACCCGTGATGACAAAGAAGCTATTATTCCAGTCTTCAGTATCACATGATCCTTTAGAAATCATTCTAACGTAATGATTTGTTGTGTATATTTTAGTATATTCTATAAAAAAAATTAAATGCATGACTGTTTGGGTCCTGGGATGACCAAAAATCATTGAAGAGAAATAGTATTTTGCCAAAATATTGAAGACATGATAAAAGTTAACTTAAAATGTGCACTTACTGTAACATTGCTTTATGATAAAAGTGTTTATTTCTTTCTGTTTTATATCAGTAAGGTGAACCCTTCAGACTGTGTAGACATGGACTGTGATGCTAAGAAGAAGACTTTTTTGAAGGACCTGGATGGCAGTTTTCTGGGCGCTGTAGGAGCAGTGGTGCCCCAGTCTGAGTACGAGTGGAACGGGGATCCCAGGCATGGACTGGGTGATTACCGCATCCCCAAAGTCATGCTCACCTATCTCAATGGCAGCCGGATACCTGTGGATCAAATCGCTCCTAACAAAGGTACATCTGAGGACAATACATTACCCACACTGCTCTATGCGAGAATGCTTAGAAGGAAAGAGTTAGATCTAGTATTGACATTGCTGCTTTCCCTGTGTAGGTGTGATCAGAGACACTTGTATGTACATGAGCACCTGGCAGAGTTATAAGTGCTTTGGGCTCAACTACAGAATGCTGGTCATAGAAAGTCTGGATGCAGACACAGAAACCAGGCGCCTCTCACCTGTAGCAGTCCTGGGGGACAAATATGTGGATTTGATAAATGGTATGAGTCATAACTCCCCTAATACTGCTAATTTAACACCTGCCACAAGCAGAGGAAGGTGTGTGCAAATGAGTTTAACAAACTTACTGTGAATATTTCGTCACAGGCCCACAAGACCACGGCTGGTGTGCTGGCTACACGTGTCAGAAGCGTGTATCTCTATTCCACGCCATCGTTGCCACCAACAAGTCCTTTGACATCTATTTCTCCAGCACAACCCCACAGAAGCTGAGACTTATGCTGCTAAATGCTGGACCTACAGAGGTTAGTCAGTAAGATGGATTATATAAAAACAGCATTTACAGGTCACACTAAATTTAAAATGATAAAACACGACTGATTTTGCATTTATTTATTTATTTACTTGCAATATATTATTTGTATATATTTATACAAAAATAAAATATAAAAATATAATACACAGGTATAATTAAATGACTATATAGTGCTGTCAAATGATTAATTGCTATTAATCACATCCAAAATAAATGTTTTTGTTTACATATATTTGTGTATATTTATTATGTATATATACAGTAAATACATACATACAGTATATATTTTGAATATATATATATATATATATATATACACACACACACACACACAATTTTTTATTATATATTATTTACATATTTATAATATAATATTATATATAAATATGTTTGATATATAAAATCACATATTTTTCTTAAATATACAGTATACATACATGTGTGTGCATTTATATATATGTAATAAATAAACATTACACACATATATAAAAAAATAATATTTTTTAATTATTTGACAGCACTAATGTAAAGATTATCTGCAAAGATTATTGCATATATCTCTTTTTTTCAGCTTACACAATATTACAGTAGAAACTTTATTGAATTTATACAGTATAACGAATCATTGTGTTCTACACTAATCTTCTGTTGTCCTCAGGCTGTCAGGGTGGCTATATTCTACTCAAACCCTCAGCGGCTGGATGTGTATGTAAACAATAATTTAATTGGTCCAACTAATGCCCAGTGGAACGCAGACAAAACGGACTACACACTGCTTGAGCCACAGTATTCAGGTAAAGTACAGTATGATAATTCATGTTAAACAGCTCCCCCTGCAGGCTACAGGAACAAATTCATTTTTTGAAACAGATCATGATTCCTATTTTAACTCCTCTAAACGCTCCTCAGGTCAATATGTTCCTGGTTTCAACTCTAGCCATGGATCCAACTTTTTTGAACAAAATTACAAAATGATGAACATACTTCTTCGTGGCTCAGAGCCGGTCCAAATCCGCACCTCTCCGGTTCTCTTCCTGGCCTTCAACCTCCCAGCCATGTCTGAGGAGCAGTTCTTCGGGGACAATCTGATCAACAATCTGGCTTTATTCCTGAAAATACCCCCAAACAAGATTCGAATCACCAAAATCGTCCGTGAGGGAACTAGTGCCAGGCGGCGGCGCTCGACAGGACTGACGGTGGAGGTGGAGATCAGGGAGCCTCCAGTCCAGAACTCCACCAGCAACAGCACTGGTTAGAGCCGGCATCTACAGTGAATAAAAATAAATAACAAATACAGTGTTTAGTCACAATACAATGTCTGAAATTGTATATTCATATGCAGTAGAAGACCAACAGTTTGAGGTCCTGAAGAACATTGCTGATGATCTGGGCCGCGCTGCTCTCTCCGGCAATCTGAGTCAGTCCATCGGCTTCAATGTGTCGTCCCTGGGCATCATCCCTCCTCCTCCTTCTTCCAGTGACCCATCCTGGAATGATGTAAGATTTTATTTCATATTTTATATCAAGCACCATTTAGAAATGTTACGTGAGAAGTATAACACAAAGTTTATATTAGAAGTAATAGTCTGGATTATTCTCAGCTATCCAAGCCAAAATGAGTGAGGTATTGTGTGCGTGCGTGTGTGTGTGTCACATTTTTTTTTTTTTTAGGAAAATGACACATACTGTATACAATCAAACCAAAAATTATTCAGATGCCAGATATAATTTGTGCAATTTATTGCTAGTTTGTGCAGGACACTATAGTTCAATTATGTAAGTGAGGATAGAGGAATAAAGTAGACTGTGACAGCTAACAAATCTTCTTACAGTAGAATTGTGTGAAAATTTAAATTTATAAAAAATTGTTGACCTGACCATGTTTTGCTTATGCGTTTTTTCCTTCCATTGTTAATGCAACCCTTTTTACTCCACCAACTGAACAAAAGTAATCATTGCTAGGCAATCAGTTGACTGTATCTGAATTTAACAGCTGACATCTTTCTACCAAATTCATTGCATCTGTGTCAGATCAATTTGTTCTGACACAGTTGAACTCTTTTCATATGCGTTCTTGTCATATTTTATTAGTATTTTCTAAACTATGGTAAATAAACACTGTGATATTGTGAGAAATGTTGTCTGAATCAATTTTGGTTTGACTGTATATATGGGTTTGTAAAATCCCTTCGTATAAACTCAATGTGGCTTTTCTCTCTCTCTCTCAGGTGGCCACTCAGGAAGTGACCCGTGAAGACCAGCAGGTGGAGACGGTCAAGACGGTATCGTCCCTGGTGGTGGTGGTCCAGCCTGTGGCGGGACTGTCCCGCGGGCCCCTGAGTGTGCAGCCCAGCATCATGGCTGTGGACACAGTGGTGAGACACACATGTCCCGATTCCATTAAAGGAACACTCAACTTTTTTTTTCATTCAGTTGATCTACTGTAGTTATATCATGTACTAAGACCAAGTAAACTTCCTTTATTATTACGCCGGACTGAGAGTATGGTTCCTAATCATATCGGGCCAGAAAATTAGTCCATGGTATAACTACAGAACAGTCAAGTTTTAAATAGGACAAATATTTAAACTTTTTTAAAAGCAATGCTACCGGTCTAATAGACTTCAATGATCTATGCTAAGCTATGCTAAAAGTGCTATGGCCAGACCCAGAGATCGGCTGAATGGATTCAAAAACCATAAAACTCAACTCATTAACTCTGGGGGAGTTGGAGAATGAGCCTATTTCCAAAAAAAGTGGGGTGTTCCTTTTAGAATAACTATAGTTTTCAGGCAATTACTAGAAAACTGGTATCGAAGAGGAAGAGCATGTTTGTGTGTGTGTTTTCAGGGTGACTGCGTGTCTGTGGGTGTGACGACTCTAACCATGTCAGCTGTGCTCAAAGATGCTAATGGAAATCCAGCAGAGGGACTTGAAGGAAACACCACTATCCCATTCAGTGGCTGCTGGGCCAATTACACTGATTTAGCCATCTTTGCAAACGGTGGGTTGCCTTTGTTACACACGACATTTTTGGAGGGTTGAGTCAGGTGTTATTTTAAGTGTTGTACCTCTTTCACAGGTGAGAACTTGAAGTTGGCCTTTACTCTGAATGAATGGAAGGCTGAGTCCAGAGCTTTCTCACTCAAAGCAGCTACAACACCGTCTCCTGTGATCGTCACCACGCCGGAAGCTGGAGGCGGCAGCATCTTTGACTCCGGTCCAGCGGTCCTGTCACAGTCTGTGTATCTGCTTATGCTGATGTGTGGTCTACTCCTTCTGCTCATCAGACCCTAAATAATCACAACACAAAGTGCTCTCCTATAGATATATGACTTCTAATGATTTGTCTTAGTCTATAAACTACTATTGTTTTGATCATATAAGCCACAACTATAAAGTCTAAACACATTCATTTATAATGTAGAACAAAATCAACTTTTATCTAAAGAAAATTGTCTTTTTACTTTCAATATTATATATCTATATTCTTTAACAAAATATTAAGTTGTTGCATAGTTTGTTTTACCATATACACAGTCAGAGTGAAATGAAAGGTGTAATAGTCTTTTCTTCTCTACTCTAACATACTGCTTCTGAATTTGATTGGACCAAATTATGCAAGCACATGAATTAAGAAATATGATATGCATAGATTATACAAGGTATAATAAACACTGTGATGTTCCATAAAAAACAAGAGTTGTCAGTTTTGATTTCATGATGATTTTAAATGTCTACAAACAATATTCGGTGTATGTAGTACATGCATAACAGGACAATTTGTATCATGTGTCTTATTTATCATTACATTTTATAATGTAATGACATTTTGTTTATACGTATGAAACATTTTATAAATATCACTCAACAATTGGAGGATGCTTTCTTTGTTAATGCAATAGAGTAGACAAAAAGAGAGAGAAAAAGCCACTAGAGGGAGATAAAGTCCACAGAGCTCGATCCTCACACTTACACCTGCCGAACTTTGGAGAAAAACATTCACATTCATAACGAACTTAACTTTTTTTTTTTTTTTTTTACTTTTTTTTGTATTCTACACAGCAGTGACATCCGCATTTAAAACGCTATGTTTTACATTGTTTCTAATAAAACATTTTAAATAAACCAATATGATATAAAGCATACAATACTTATAAATGTTAAAATGATTCCGACACGAAGGAAGGGTAGCATCATCTGAATGCTGAGGAGGAGGCAGAGGTCTTTAAGTCTTGTTTGGACTGAGTTGAGCTAATAATGTCATGACGGTACTTAAGGAGGCAGTTCTTCAGAGGAGCTGCTCTCAGTCTGCGCTCCTTTAACACACACACACACACACACACATGCATGCATGTGATGTGTTCATGTTTTTCCCCAAGCAGGTCCTTCTTTTTTCTTGTGCATTTACAAGATGCGTTCTTGTGGAGTCTCAGGGGTGTTTTTGACTTTTACGTTGCTTTTGTATTTTCTTTGCGTTCGCTCAATAAATCCTCTGTTTCCAACCGCATCCAAAGGCATGAAAGTGTCCAAGTCTGTTCCTGCCGATGGCCACAGAAAAGCCAAACACGACAAAAGTACCTCCTCAGCATCCGGAGACGCACAGTCCCAGCGGGCGATCAAGGATGCGATTGAACCTCATGATTACATGATCTCCATCTACAAGACCTTCTCCGCGGCGGAGAAACTGGGACTGAACGCGAGTTTCTTCCGCTCGTCAAAAGCAGCAAACACCATAACGAGCTTTGTGGACGAGGGTCAAGGTTAGTCGTTTCTTTATTATTTAATATCACGTTTCAGTTCGTTATAAATGGCTTTTGCTTTGAGGTTTCCTTTCCTAAGACTGTCAGAATACAGCACAGGTGCGTTTGAGAAGGAAAAATAATGTTTCTTAAAGTAGACTACAAAAAAACCATATGAATGAATGGGCGGATGTCATATGATCCTTATTAAATAATAAACAATAATTCTTTAACTTTGAATAATAAATAACCACCTTAGAATCAAAACAACTTTTGACAAATGATTCAAAACTTTATTTTTACATTCTACACTTCATAAAAAGTGTGTCGATACAAGACATTTTATTCTGCAAAGATAATTATATTTCAGATGCATTGAGAAAAACTGTAATTAATGCGTTTATAATGTTTATAATAACTATATGGGTGATTCTATAATTGTGGGTACATTTGGTGTCTGAAGTCTGTTACCGTCAAACTCTGTTACCAAGGTAGAGTAACAGTGCTGATAATAGTGTAACAGAATTGAGTTTTATTTTATTTTTTCCAAAAACTCAACTTGCTGACATAAATGCTAAGGACACATGACACTAATGAAAACATGATCTTTAAAAAAAACAATGTGAGATCAGTAATAAATTCTGTTTCCCTTCTGATATTGTGGTAACAGAGTTGACCTTCTACAAAACTGTCGGTGTAAGACGTTTTTAGATTAGAATATATGTTCTTAGAGAGAGCACAGATACTTTTCAGTGAGTGAAAGTGACATCATTTCCTGTAACTTACACAATTCTAAGAGATAATTCCACCAATTTAAAGGCAAAATATGGTTTGGTAACAGAGTTGACAAGATATATGGATGCACATTTTTTTAAGACAAAATTAGTTTTAAATAAGTAACTATTTAGGGCTTTTATAAATAAAAGGTTGCCAAAGGAAAAGTACTATCAAATATTTTGTTTACACATTAAGAGAAAAAAATACACTAATTGAGACAAGAAGAAATCATGATTTTCTGCTATTTTAGACTGTAATATCTTGCAATTCATAACAATTAGTAAAGAATAATAATAATAATTATATATAACCTCAACTTTGTTTTATTGTATAACTGTATAACTTTCAGTTCTTTTTAATCCATAACATGAAACCAAAAAAAAGCAATTTATTAAGAATGAAAGAGTTTAAAATTTCTGAGCTGATTGAAACATTCTTCTGCATGTTTCATGTTTATCTCTGTACGCCTCTGTAAATACTGTAAGCCACTGTCACTAAACAGTTGTGCTCTTTGTTCCAGATGACCTTTTGAACTCTCCTCTCTGGAGGCAGAGATACTTATTCGACGTATCGACTCTTTCTGAAAACGTGGAGCTCTTGGGTGCTGAACTGAGGATATACACGAAGATCTCCGGAAGCTTCCGAGCGTCTGAGACGGGGCCAGTGGAGATACAGCTGCTCTCCTGCCAGACGCACACAGTCCTTGATTCCAAAACCCTGGATCTGGATGATGCACATAGACCGAAATGGGAGGTTTTCGACGTCTGGGAGGTTTTTAAGGAACGCCAGCGCCACTCCCACGGGACGCGCTTCTGTTTGGAGCTCAAGGCGATGCTTGATCATCCCGAGAGGGAAATCGACTTGCAATATCTCGGATTTCACAGACATGGTCGGCCGCAGCTGAAGAAAGCCATATTGGTTGTTTTCACAAGGTCTAAAAAGAGACAAAGCCTTTTCTATGAAAAAAGGGAGAAGGTTAAGCTGTGGGGTTTGGATAGTCTTGGGAAGGTGAAAGGACCTCACTCAAAGTCCCGGCGGAGAAGACGGACCGCTTTACCCAACCGCCATGGAAAGAGGCCCGGTAGAAAGTCCAAGTCCAGGTGTAGCAAAAAACCCTTGCATGTGAATTTCAGAGAGTTGGGTTGGGATGACTGGATCATCGCTCCCTTAGACTACGAGGCCTATCACTGTGAGGGCATGTGTGACTTCCCTCTCCGATCTCACCTGGAGCCGACCAATCACGCCATCATACAAACTCTCATGAACTCCATGAACCCCAGCAACATGCCGCCCAGCTGCTGCGTCCCGTCCAAACTCAGTCCCATCAGCATCCTGTACATCGACACGGGAAATAACGTGGTATACAAGCAGTACGAGGACATGGTGGTGGAGTCCTGCGGCTGCAGGTGATGTCAATGTCAATAAATGGCTTCGACTTCCTGATGTGTCTTCAGAACACTACTGGAATCCTCAGCTGAAAATGGAAATATGATTTTGGACTGGAAGCCAGCTCAGAAACACTGCTACATCAGTTTTAGTTTTATTTCACTGGCTATTTTTATACTTACATTTTTATACCTTTTGATATTGTGATAACAAAGTTGACACTCTACAAAATAGCTTTTTTTAGATAAAAATATTTTCTCAGAGAGAGCACAGATACTATTCAGTGCTTCAGATCTTTTCAGTGAGTGAAAGTGACATAATTTCCTGTAACTTACACAATTCTAAGAGAGAATTTCACCAATTTAAAGGCAAAATATGGTTTGGTAACAGAGTTGAAGCAAGATTTACAGATGCATTTTTCAAATAATTTTTTTTTTTTTAAATAAAATGTTGCCAAAAGTAAAGTACTATAAAATGTTTTGATTGACCATTGATACATGTGATGGAAAAAACACACTGACTATTTCAGACAAGAAGAAATCAGGACTTTCAGCTGTTTCAGACACTTTTGAAGTAAATTATTCTATTGTTATGGACTGTAACATCTTGTAATTCATAACAATTAGTAAAGAAGAAGAAAAAATTATATTAAATAATAAAAGCATATAACCCTTTGAAAAAAAGCAACAACAAAAAAGATTTTAACAATGATAAATTGTTTGCGTGGACCAGACTTTCCTGCTTTAAACAGCTGTATTTTATGGATTGATATGTAAATGATTTTTTTTTTATTGTACAGGTACAAATGTTAATTTATGTTCAGTTACACTAAGTTATTTTCTCATTTATTCAGTAGTAATATTTCACACATATTAATAAGCTCTTTTAGTATTGTATCTACCTCATTGTACAAATGATGTTATTGTGTAAATGTCTTCTTTGGAGAGATTAACCCTTATGAAAGGTTTTGTAAATATTTTATGAAAAGTATGAACCATATTATTCCTTCAATAAAACACTGCAAAATTATTTGTAAAATATTTCTTCTTGAATACTGCCTTTTTGTTATCGCTTGCATTTTTGTGTGTAGTAATTATTGTTTTTAAAATTTGCATGTTTAATAATTAAAGAAAGAGTTTCAATCTATAAGTTCATTTTTTAATGAATTTAATACTTTTATTCAGCAAAGACACTCTTATTGAAAAAAAGTCATAGCTATGATGTTACAAAATTTCCATTTAAAATAAATTAACATTCTATTAATCAAAAAATCCTTTAACTATGTATTAGGATTTAATAAGAAATGTTTTCAGTATATTAGAATGATTAAACAGAAAACAGTTATATTAGAATAGTATTTCTTGGTATTATTTTTTGTATTTTTGATCAAATAAATGCAGTCCTTCTGTTTTTTTTTTAAACCATAAAAAAACATATCTGACCTCAATCCTTTGAAAAATAGCACATCCCAATAATTAATTACTCAACGTTAAATAAATGTCAAAAAATAAAAATAAATCATTAAATATATAATGAAATAATTAAATACATAAATGCAGAAATAAAAGTATAGATAAATATTTATTCACTTATTAATTCATTGATTCATTATTTTATTATTTATTTATTTATTTATTAATTCCTTTATTTCTTCATTTATTTATGTATGTACTGCTCGATTTATTTCTTCATTTAATTACTTTATTTGGAAAGAAGAGAAGTAAATGTTTCTAGTATTTATAATATTAGGCCTATAGGTTTTTTTTATCATTCTTTTTTTATCTATTTGCATTTAATTATTTCTGCTAAATACATGAATTAAATAAAATACATATTTATTTATTTATTCATACATTTCTGCATTTTTTATGTATTTAATTCATTTATTTACATATTTCAACAATTATTTAATTATTTAAATTTGAGTAATTTGGCCCTCCATGAATAAAAGCATAAATAAATAACAAGCTTATCAACCGAGGCGATACATTTTAAGAGACACGTGTCTTGTCTACTTCATAAAAGGTGCATATTACACAGTTTTTGGGTGTATATTAAAATAAAAATGGTGTCCTTTGGAAAAATACTGTCTAAAGTTAAAGGCAAACATGTAAACCATGCAAAAATGCTGCGAGGGGTAGATTTTTAACAGGTGCTCCCAGTTCTCATCTTTCTTCACCAGTACTGGTCTGGGACAGAACAGTAACTGACAGGTGGGACGGGACAGAGTAATTCAAAACTGGGCTACTCAAGAGAAATATCCGGCACCCTGCTTTCATTAATGCCAACCCGAGATACAAAGATCCAAGTAATCTGTGTCCCTTCCCTGTAAAGAGCTGAAGGGAGATAATTGCAGTGTTTAGCAAAGGTGAAAACAGGGTCAACAGACACTCAGCACAACCTTCCCTGGGTGGCCCGTGTGTGTCTGCGTGAATGGAGAGGAACACACACACACACACACATCTATTGGTAAACGGAGAAAGAGCTGAACGGCTCTGACCCCGCTACCAAAGTTGCATTCATTCTCTGTCTGGAAAAACACAATGACAAAAAACTGAGGATGCTAACTTCAGATTAGGCTTGCTTTTACCCCGAGGTCAAAGGTCAAGCATCCTTTTGTCTCCGGCCACTGTGTGCGTTTAACACATCCAGTAAAGAGAGAGGAAGCAATCAACGCTGCAGAACAAGGGAAAGGAATGAGCGTGATGCTGTTACACCAGTTCTCTTCTCAGTCCTCGGTCGCTTGTCGTAAAACACATGAAGATATGAGACAGCTGCTGGACAACAATGGACTGGAATGTCGTGTGCCTCTAAAGGACATCTGTGGACGCAGCGAATGCAGTGATTCAGTGATGTTATCAACTCACGTTCTGACATTCATTAATCAGCATTTATTAGGACAGTCGTAAACGGACAGTCACCCTAAAATCAACACTGCCATTCTCACGTTGCTTTAAAATCACATTGTTCTTCCTGTTCAATCTCTCTAGTAACTCACCGTATTAATACGTTTGCACACACATGGAAACATGCATTATGAGCAACTTTAGTGATGCAGAACGTGAAATGATATCATATAAATGTTATAGAATGATGTACACCTTCTTTACATGCATTTACCTATATCGACATTAGAACATTTATTCTGTTCTGCATGACTTCTGCTGCTGCATTTAACACTTTTCAGAAAAATATATATAATAAAATTAAAAATATAGTAAGAAATACTATATATATATTTAGAATTTTAATAACTGTGTGTGTCAAAAATACAATAACAATAAATAGATTTGTAACTTTCTAAAAACCTACATTTGTAAAAAACTAAATACTTTAACAGTTTAGATTCTGTTAAAACATGCACACTCATGTTTATACGCTTTACATCAAATACATTGTTTCAAATTTCTATTAAAACAAACACTTAAGTATATCGATTTGTTGGACAATTTATGTACACAACCTCAATAATTTTGGGTGATGCAATATATTGCCCATTATATTTACTTGTTTATATTTTATTTTGCTTTCGTGCCTGTGTCTTTTGCTTTTTGCTTGTGGTGTAGTCATGAGTTTCTAGTTCA
>JAUMHI010000064.1:14371619-14383249 GCA_032359435.1 Enteromius unitaeniatus
GAGAAATGCACTAACTGCTGTGCAAATGTTAATACTGTTGTGATAAATGCACCAAAGCGACTGAGAAAAACTGTAAACACATAGGTATTCAGTCTTAAAGCTTAAATCACGTTTTAAAGCACAGGTAACATTAGCCTAATCAATCCTTCACTTTAACACTTTAAGTTTTATCAAATGTGTTGTATTCTGAAAGCACATTGGTGTTCACGTTAACAACTCTGTAATGCTAGGAAAATAGTATTTTAATTCAGCAACATTGTTTAGCCTATGTCTAAACCCTTTCTAAATGACTAACGTTACTAGTTACCCGACGATTATGTTTATAGTAATATTTTGATGCCATTTAATTACTTGCACTCTTTCCAGCATTGAACTAATTGTTAGTTAACAGTAGTTTACTGTTATTATATTTATTAATTCTGTAACTGCAGGATCGTTCCATCAGATGGTGCCATTAACCAGTAGACGACACCTAACCAAGCATCACAGTCACACTGTATGGGTGATCCTTTGTGACGTGGCACGTCTTTTTACCCCAAATTTTCAAGGCTCATTGGTCTAGGGATATGATTCTCGCTTAGGGTGCGAGAGGTCCTGGGGTCCAATCCCGGACGAGCCCTGTTTTGAAGAACAACCTTATATTAACCACATAAACACAACTACTGTACACCACAAATTATCTATCGATAAGCTTTAATATGATGTATTTAATAAAAGAAAATCACTGGATACAGTCTTGCTTGTACTGTATAAATCAAACATTCTTAATATTAACCTCATAGTGAAATAAAGACACCAGAAGACATTTTTAATTTAATACTGTAATATATACTCTTTATAAAAAGACATTTGTGACATAAAAATGAAAACACGATATAAGCTAAAAATTTTCACACTGGTACAAGTCAAGAGGGAATATGCATATTTGCAGTTTATGCACAACATCTTCATTCTGTTTTGGAGCGCACCACATTAATATAGTCATAGATGGTGTTTTAATACAGTGTTAGATCTACTACCTCTCCTTAGGCTTCACATACTTAGAAGAGCGTGACTGCTTCCATGTTTCTAATAGATAGGCCAAACACACATGTGATATGCTCTCCATTCACCGGTGTTCAAAAAATACATAATCAAGGCTGGGGACGTTGATTTTACATGCATGTTTGACATTTCAATATTGTGAGCCACACAACAGCACAAGTCTGACGAAAAGAAGCATCATCCAAACACTTCCAGCTCGAGTCGGAGATCCAGTTAGAACATACTTTGCTTTCAGGCGTCACTGTGACTGAATTACTAAATCTAACATGTGATGAGAAGCCAACCACAATCCCTGACACTAAATGCGTCAAGCTACTACTTTTCGTAAAACAATCGATTTACGCATGAAGCGGCAAGGAAGCAATAACGTAAGATAAGGCAAGTAAGTCGTAGCTAACATCTGAGATGAAAACACGTTCTTGTTTAACTTAAACGGCGTGAATCGTATGTGAAAATTAAAAAAGGTGCTTGTGTGGTATCATAAAGTGTTTGACAATCACAGTGTGCATCGTACACACTCTCGTCCTAGGCGCGTGTGGTTCTAGCTCAGCAGTATAACAGTCAGAGTTAGCATATAAAACCATAGCTTAGTCTTGCTGGGCCAGTGTTGGAAGGGTAACAAGGCGGACGTCAGGGACAGACAGGAGACTGCTGAAGTAGCGCCGCAGGTAACCGTACACCGGCCTTTTGCTGCTAACCTCCTTTTGCAATGCTGGCACGGGAGATAATCTCCTCACCGCATTATGTCACGCAGCCCCGGAGGATTACAGACATGCCTGTGAGACGTGACTTCGCAAAGTCCTCTATGGAAGGCCAAAAGGGTCGAAAACACCCATATTTCATTCATTTAAAATCCACACGCCCTCTTTTGGCCCTCTTGGCCTTCCATAGTCGTCAAGCGTGTGTGTGAAGGCGCTCAGTCTGGGCCTGGCCTGTTACTTTTAGGGGTTTAACATGGCTCAAGAACAGCACAGTGATTTGGAAAGGCAGTTGTTAAGCTTCAGGCTATACTAATAGCTAGGTACGCTTGCAAAGTAACACGACCTGGAGTCGGTCTAGGAAATGAGTAACAACCCTCTTGAATTGTGCTCAGGGTGGGATACACCATACCAAAGAGGCCTGGGTCAAGTTTCAGTGGCCTTTTAAGGCCCGAGTCAAGTTTTTTGATGGTTCCAAATATAAACCACGCACAATCAATATAACATTTCAGCGCTGGGAGTGAAATACGCGCCTCCAGACAGGAAAAATTGCTAAATTCAGTGTACTCAACAAGCCATTGTCTTCCTAAACGGAACAAGTGATCTGGAATAAAATGATGTGGTTAATTCTCAGAAGATCGTGGTTACTTATTGTTAACCCTTGTGCCATAAACTGTGATTTCCACGTTGATTTCAGATTCAGATTTAAAGGGACAATTTACTCAAAAATAAAAACCATGTCCATATGCTGTTTTGGACCCCAGCATTTTTCTAAATATCTTATTCTGTGCCCCATTGAAAAACAGGAGTCATAAATGTTTGGAAAGACACCAGGATGACCATTTCGACCAAACGATGACAAATTAATTTTTTGGGCAAACTGTCCCTTTAAACTTCGATGCGACTCTGTGGCATAATGTGATTTATGACAGAAATACTTGTCTGACAGTTCAGAAAAACAAACTCAATATTGAACATGGTGATCGATATCCACTTATAAAGCAAGTTCATTGAGAACAATGGATTTTCATTATTAGCAGGTGACTGTCAACAAGCTTTTTGTTTTCCAAAGTACATATTCTGTTGAGATCAACAGTGTGCGACAGATGAAGCTTGTCGATGGAGCTTGAGTTAAAGAAACACTCCCCTTTTGTTGGAAATAGGCTCATTCTCCAGCACCCCCAGAGTTAATCAGTTGAGTTTTATGGTTTTGGAATCTATTCAGCTGATCTCCGGGTATGGCGATATCTTTATGCTAAAAGTGCGATCGCCAGACCTGGAGATTGGTCAAAAATGGTAAAACTCAACTTTTTAACTTGGAGAAAGTTGGAGAATGAGCCTATTTCCCAAAAAAAGTGGAGTGCACCTTTAAATTTAACCCAGAACATTCCTATAAGACAAAGCTTGATTAGAACTCCAAATGTTAACTATTTCTTATGCTGGTAATCAAGTATCATTTTTTGAAGTGCAAGTCCGCTACCCCTTGCGGTTCGTCCCTCCTCGCTGACACGGAGATAGCCAAGCAGGAAATGACCGGCTTACATTATTTGGCTGAGGATGTGTCACCTCAAATTGTCATTACTGTCATCACCGCTGCACTAATCCTATCATTACACAGGGAATCCCCAGGAAGAGTTTAGAAGAGGAAGAAAAAAATGAAACAGTGAACTGCAGGAGGAAGGCAAACGGGTAACAGTTTTTGCGGTAAGCTCAAGATGAAGCGGATCACCTGCGTTCAGCTTGTGAGTGCAAAATGTCCAGGTAGGAAATAACATAATACATATCAATTGTCATCAAGTAACTTTTAGCAATGCAAGTCCCCGCAGACACACCACTCGAAACGACCGCCCACATCCGTTCAGTTTATGGGGGGTGTGTCTAGTGTTGCGTCCTGAATGATGAAAGTGTCTTGATTTCAATGAAAGATCACAAATATCACCACAGACACTGTAAAAAAAACAAAAAAAAAAAACAGACACCCTTGTCAAAACCAAAGGACAGGGTGTCCGGGAAGTTGATCTTGTCCCCTGTTTCCCAAACGCTTCCATGCTAATCCCAGAGCAGTGGGTCATGCTCGTGGGTTGCGTCATCTTATGGTGCAAATGTCTGGAAATTATTATTTTGAAAAAAAGCATCCAGTTTCTCAGTTATTTTCATTTGTGTGTGTGTGGTTAGGATCGGGAGGGGGTCATAAGGCCACCATGGTGCAGGGGTGTTTGAGTTTGCAGGGCAGGACGCCCCTGTTGAGCTGGTAGAACTCTACCAGATGGATCAGGTCTGTGAACTTGGTAGAGCCATCATCAAGGCTAAAAAAGACCTGGCCTTCCTCCTCAAACTGCCAGAGAGAGAAAGAGATGAAAAAAAATTATTTTCCACTGAATCAACTCTTAAATCATAAACTCTCACATCTAGACAAATCTTACAAATAAAAACATGGCATAATGTTTAAGGTGATTGTGTTAAACTGAGAATTACTAAAGGTACTTATTTTATATATTACTTATATTTTAAATAAATAAAATAAAAATAATACATTTTTTATTATTTTCTTATATATTACATTGGTAACACTTTACTATAAGGTTCATAAGTTAACTTTAGTTAACTACATTAATTAAGATTGAACACCACTTCAGCATTTATTAAATCTTAGTTCATTTTAATTTCAGCATCACAAATGCATTATTAAAAGCACAAGTTCAAAAAACACATTCAACAGTGTAATGTTTATTAGGGACTCACAGGTAAAATCTGGAAGTGTTTAATCTTCTGATGATGGCACAGCGTGAGAACAAATGCTTTTGGGTTGCTCTGGCTGTCTCTTAACAGGAATAATCTGCAAGCCATAAGACTGATTAATTTCACCGGCCACTTATAAAACAGCAAATAATACTGCTTATAAATGTGGAAAGTGTCATACCCATCAACTTGGCCCTGCTGCATAATCATCCTGTGGGACTCCTCTCTCATAATACGGCCATGGAACCATAACTGTGTCCTGTGGATCACTGAGGACATAAACACAAGTCCATGAAATATTGTTATTTCTATTAAAGTGCCACTTAATATGTTAAATATTCAGTAAACGTTAATGTCCATATTAATGCCTTATTCTACATCCCTAATCCTACCCAATACCAACACTTAAGTACCTTACTAACTATTAATAAACAGCAAATAAAAATATTCAGCAGCACTACTATATTAAAGAATGATAATAAGAAGAAATGAACATAAAATTAGCATTTTTAGAACCATTGTGTGCCATTTGGAAGTCATTTTTGTCAGCTTTTTCCCCCCAAATGGTTATATTTTTATTATTTTAATTCATTTATTCTTCTTCTTCTTCTTCTTTAATAATCGTTATGAATTACAAGATTTAATTGATTTTAAAAGTGTCTTAAATAGTTAAAATCATGATTTCTTAGTGTATTTTTTCCATCATGTATCAAAGTGTAATCAAAATATTTTATAGTAATTTTCTTTTGGCAACAAGTAATTCATTTTATGTATAAAAACCTAAATAATTAGTTATTTAATTAAAACAAATTAAATTATTTCTAATTCTAATTTTTTTTCTTTTTTTTATGTTGCGCCAACTCTGTTACCAAACCATATTTTATCTTTAAATCGGTGGAATTAACTTTCAGAATCATGTAAGTTACAGGAAATGATGTCACTTTCTCTCACTGATAAGATCTGAAGCACTGAAAAGTATCTGTGCTCTCTCTGAGAAAATATTCTAATCTAAAAACTTATTTTGTGCTAGATCAACTCAAAAGGAAAACAGAATTTATTACTGATTTCACATTGGGTTATTTAAAGCTCTTTTAATCATGTTTTCTTTAGGGTCATGTGCTCTTAGCATTTATGGAGTTTTTGGAGAAAATAAAATAAAACTATCAATTCTGTTACACTATTATCAGCACTGTTACTCTACCTTGGTAACAGAGTTTGACGAAAACAAACTTCAGACACCAAATGTATTCGCAATTATAGAATCATCCATATATATATATATTATATATTAAGTAAATGCTGCGACACTTACCTGAGCTTAATGGCGAGGGATGTAGAGGACTGGGACTTCCCAAAACATTCATTCTCTGACTCCGTTTCTGTACAGAGATTTTAATTATTATTATTATAAATGCATTTTTTTAAATGCAAGTATGCATGCCATTTACACTACTCACTCTCCAAGTGTGTCCCTCTTCCATGGCAGCGCTCTGAGCCTCCACAGGGTTGTCGATCACACGACCGGTCCTTCCTGAGAAATCCATGGCCACCAGTGAATTCTCGGACACACTCCGCTATAATAAAAAAACTACATTACACTTGAGCAGCTGTTTATTACATAAGCCTTAATTCATGTGTAGATATAACTCCTACAGGTCCTGCTATGATCAGCATTAAACCTCTCTAATTAAACCACTAAAGCCGTATTAAATACCTTCTAAATAAATCCCTACAGCAACCCCCGTGTTCATACGTTTGCCCTGCATGAAGGAATCTATAGCCGCACGCTTCATTAGTACAGTTCATACTGTTATGAGCAGATTAAGTGAACGCTCAGCGAGAGCGCTCCTCAAGAGTAATAAGACGTGAACTCATGAAGCATGAAAGCAGCACATTTACATCAAGTGCACTAGAGAGTCAGTATTTTTCCAATAACAGAAGTTATAAAAGTTACCATCTATAGTTTGTTTCACATTTAGCTTTTTCCAATTTTTCATGTTTTCAATAATTTCAAATATCAGTATTTGACATTGTGTTTAATATATCCAAAAAATATTTATGCATTTGTAACTGCAGGTAAATGCATTGATGTCTTGAATTAAACCGTGTGTAAATACATCTAAATACCACTTTAGATGCAGCTTCTGTGCTGATTTAATTTGCTTGGTAACAGCCCAAATGTCTTCTTATTCTAATCCACTGATTAAATATAAGAATTTGACAAAAGATAAAAAAAATGCCCCAAAAAATCTGCTTAAACATGTTGAAAAAGATTTATTTCTGTCAGTGTGATTTTACTGAAGTCTACAAGGATAATTATAACTTAAGTTTATTGAATTCATGTGGATCATTTATTGCAACATTTAATCTGATTCTAATGTTTAAAAATCCGTAATCTTGATAAATAACTACTGCCCACTGGACTGGTTTTAAACCTCTATTATTATCCAATTTATGAGCCTTAAACATCTTAAAATGCACACATGTAATTCAGGAAAATCCAGATTTTCTCAGGAGAGTTTGCTCTTTATTCATAAAAACCTGTGTACAGCTCTGACACTGAGTAATGTATTAATGTTTCTTACCACAGGTGTGGTGAAGTTTGATATGGCAGTCTTTCTCTGGTGTGGGCTCTTGTAGTTCTGATAGAGGAGAATTCCAAACTGGGGGAAAAAATGAAAAATATGTTTTGGGTTAGCAAGAATAGACAAGAGTTTGTGTGGGAGGTATCTGAGCTTACATTCTCTGGCCACTAAATATCACAATTTAGAATGTTCACAAATAATTTTATATAGTTTCATAAAGAAATTACTAAATGAACAAATAAATAAATACATAAAGCAAACGCACAAAATAAAAAAATGTAATGCAGTGCATGCTGAAATAAGCTTGGAGGGAAAATATCCAACAAATAAATGAATAACTAAATATTATATTAATCAGCCAGGATGCATTAAATCAGAAAGACATTTATAAATGTACAAAACTAAATTCAATAAATATCAAAAACGTTTTTATTAACTCTGCAAATCCTGAAAAAAAAAAAGCTAGAAACACTTTATTTTAGGGTCTCGTAACTAGTTGCTTATTAAGCATGCATGTTACTAGAATATTAGCCATTTATTAATAGTAATTAAGCACATATTAATGCCTCATTCTACATCCCTAATCCTACCCAGTACCTAAACTTAACTTCCTCACTAACTATTAATGAACCCAAATTTAGCATTTTGTGTGACACTGAAGACTGAACTAATTCCTTCTAAAAATTCAGCTTTACCATTATAAATGACATCTTAAAATTTATGAACATTTTAAATTGTAACAATACTTGATGACTGCTCTGTTTGTACTGTATACCTTGAGCAGCCTGAAAGCAGTCATCCAGCAGGTCCGGCTCTGCTCGTCCTCGGCACACAGCATCTTCAGCTCCTTCAGCTCTGTCCTGCCCTTACTGGGCTGTCAATCAAGCAAGATATCTACTGTCAAATCAAGGCACTCCAGTTAATACGGACTAGCATGCACTGCTCCAGGTGAGGCATGGGTAGTTATTTAAAGGGGAAAATCATTGATTTTGAAATCGTGCCAGCCATGCCTCCTCTATTCTCAATGTCAAAGATTTAGTTCATTTACCCGACCGTCATCCTGCTCACCTTAATGCAGAACTGGTAGTCCGTGGGTGCGTTGTGCATCTTTCTGCCTGTCATCACAGTGAAAATATTGCTCTCCTCTAAATCTGACAGTAACTGCAGGTGCCTTGGCTCCTAAACAACCCAAAATATAATTAATCACAATACAATATACATTGAGATACACAGTTATCCTGAAATCCTAGTTTGATGCCTTTTTATTATTCACATTACAAATTGAGACCATGTTAAAATGGACAAATTAACGTTTATTTGCAAAATAATAATTTTCAAAAATTTTATTTTAATATTATATTTTATGCATACATATTTTTTTTTATTTATTGTGATAATTAATCCCAATGTATTTTTTTGCATGCAAGTTTAGGAATAATAGATGCACACCAGCTGTAACAACACTGATATGCTCACAAATACATTGAATTAATATTCTATTAAAGAGATGCTTGCCTTTGACATTCCTTTAGTAGAGCAGTACAATCCAGAACGGCGCAAGAACATGTAAAGCTTCTTCCAGGACTTGCGGCCCGTTTCTTTCATATAAAGGAAGCCCTGGATCTCTGGACAGCTGCTGGAATTCAAGAAATTCTGTACAGGAGGGAAAAAAAGCAGAGGACCATCTGGAAAATGAGTTCTTCAAACCTGGATGCCTTTCATGCTTCAATAACGCGGCCTCTTTGCTATCACAAGACATGAGTGAGCATTTCAAAAACTCTTTGAATCCACCAAAATGCTCATTCAGCTGCAAAAAGTCTGACGCACGGGGTTCAAAATGTGGGCTAATCCAGATTGTGCAGTGTCACAGATCCATTAGCGTTTCTTCCTCACCTGTAAGAGCTGGGACTGTGGGATAGAGCCATTGGTTTCCTGACACCACGCTACCATCTGCTCCGGAAAGAAGTTCTGTGAGAGGAAGATAAAGGATGAGAGGTAAGAAAAGACTGTCTGCACTGAACATATGCCAGCAGTTTACAAGAAACGTAATGGAACAAGCAGTGCGTGTATGAACTAGGGTTCGAATGATTAGTAAAGGAAGCCATATATAATTAATCTGTTTTTAGGATCAGAAGCCTTTCTTAGCAGGCAATTACATAAGGTCATTGTTTCTAGACTGAGCACAAATGAAAGGAACAAACTCAATTTGTAAGGAGTAAATGCGCAACTTTTGTTTTTTTATCTTCTGTCTGTAAATATTTATTACAGCTACTCTGTACAAACAAATTGCATGATGGAAACTATAGTTTGTAACACAATCTACTGGATTACACATATCAGGTGATCTATTCTGATTACTTTCATGAGTTGCTTTAAACACAACATTAAGCTAATATTCCTACGACTATGAATAAAGACTTTTAAAGTACATAATGAGGTCAAATTTTAAAAAGAACATCTAATTATGAATACATTTCTGCCTTTTTTGTCAATAATACTATGTAAACATGTAATCTATAAAAAGGTAACTATAATGTGATAATGACATTTCACATTGCAATATAATCTAATTACAAGAATGTTTACATGTAATCAGTTACTACCCAGCACTCTGTGTGTGTGTGTGTGTGTGTGTGTGTGTGTGTGTGTGTGTGTGTGTGTGTGTGTGTAGGGTCCTGATAAAGCACATGTAATGAGAACAAAAGGTCACCACAAAGATATCCCAAATTTTTTAGCGGAAAATAGCGGAAATTATACATTTATTATTTATGTATATATAAATACACACACATACAGTAAATATTTAGAAAATGTTAACATGTATTAACGTATATATTTATATTCATATTTTTATATAAAAAATATTTATATTACATATTAATAACATATTCATAAATATATAAATGTTTGTGCATATATTAAAAATGACATTAAAAATAACTTGTAAGAGTGATATATTGCATTACAGAATACCGTCACATGTCTAGTGTGTGTGTGTGTGTGTGTGTGTGGATACAAAGCTATGCTATTTGATTTTTGAATATCTTAGGTAATTCAAATATACAATAACACATGGTTAAAATCAAAGTAATTTTAAAACGTATGGTATAAACTGCTTTTCTAAATTAACTCCAGCTAAACAAACTAAGAGTATTATTTTAGTTGAATTATTTATAACTTCTGTAGCAAATGTAGCTTTTGTTTATTGATAATGTTAATATATTAACTAATGATATCTTACTGTAAAATGATACCCATTGGTCTTTTCTTTTAAATCTTTTGTACTTTAATCCGAGTATTTTTTTTTTACACATGCTCATTTTACACACACACACACACTTTTTTGTTTCTTTTTTTGTGTGCATTGCTGTTGTATTTAAATGTTCATATACTTTTGCTGTAAGAAAAAAGATATTAAACCTGTTATACTGTATTATGTATTATTAACACTTTTTTGCAACTAAAATACTTCAATACCGTAATAATACCATGCACCATGTTAAAAGCAATTAATAGCAACATGAAAATTTGATACTGGCATATGCCTAATACACACACACACACACAAGCTGAAACTCATCTAAAGCTAATTTAGGTGAGTTGCACTAAGCACTTGCCAAAACCATGGATTACCAAGAGCAGGTTAAGTGCTCTGTCAAACAGACTCGGACTAACTGGTCCAAAGACGCCTTAAGCGCTGACACACTGTACATACCGTACTAAAGCACAGGCTCAAATAAGATTAAGCTTCTGCATGAACATTTTTTTCAAGCGTACAAAAAGTCCATGCTTACAGAGCAGGATAAAATGTTTCACAATGTTCACACCGTAAGATGCTTACATGACTCGGCTTCAAATGTACTTGTCAAACTGCCATCAGTTAAAAGGTGTCGAGTACTGGCTTATAAAATGCAGGATACTTGCTTAGTGAGGTGGAACACGTACAAGCTCCGCTAGAATGGCTGAAAACGGATTAACACGGAGGTTTTACTCGCAAATGGAACAAAGGACTGTTGGAACTTCTTTTTTTTTTTTTAGATATTTACATATTTAGGGGACTTATAGCTCACAGGTCATAAATCAAGTGTTCTTAGGAAGATTTGAGAGGATAACCGGACTTTAATTTCAAAGGAGTGAAGTGGTGGTCTGGAGAGGCAAGGAAAGGCATGGGTGGGCTGAAGGAGAAGGGTTGCTCCCTGTGATAACTCACCAGTGGGTTTCTGAAGAACTCGTACTTGGCATAGTTCTTCCTGAAAAAAAACTTGCTCTCTGGAGACATGCAGGCCTGCACAGGTACAACCAGCTCATGATCTTCCAGGCACCTCTCTGGATTCAAACAAAGATGACATCAAAACAAAAAGTGTTAGTTACTGGCAAAGTGACCATTACTGCTTTAATAGATTGTATCTGAGTTACATGAGAATTTTTGAGTTGAGATCTATCTATCAAAATGCAGATAATAAATTATTTGTATTTATATATATATGTATATACTATAAATATTAGTGGAAATTATACATATATGTATTATTTATGTAGATATATATATATATATATATATATA
>JAUMHI010000064.1:14383349-14395220 GCA_032359435.1 Enteromius unitaeniatus
GCATAATGTCCTTATACTTAGCAAGTGGATTAATTACTCATGAGGATATGAAGCGATAAAGACGGGAGAAATTACCTGCCAGTTTGAGTCTGTCTACTGAGAGATAAACAGGAAAAAGGTTCAACAAACAGTTACAACTACAGACGTACAAAATCATTATTTACTTACCCTTATGTCATTATAAACCCAAACGCCGAATTGTATACTGTTGTTTTACAATTATTTCACAATGGCTGTCAAATGCTAAAAAGACAGAGCCAAAAGCAAAACAATGAGTCACAAATAAATGACCCCTATCAACCGATTCTGTTTAGTGAATCAAAATCATACAACCCAACAAATTTAGTTTAAAAATGAATTGCTCTTATGAACAGATTCTGTTAGGTGAATAAAAAAGAATAATACAACAACTGTAGCCATAAAAAAAAATTAAATAAGAAACTGGTTCTCAGACTTACCTGCAGTAAAGAGACTTCATAGTTTTACCCGTCACTCACCTGCACCGAGCACCTTAATCCTGGAACCATCACAACCATAAGACTCTTACATTTATACTTACCTCTGCCTGCCCTCCCCTGGATTGTAGCACTTGAAAAGGAAAGCTTTAAGTTGCTGTTTTGCTCTCTGCCTGAAGTTGTGTTCAATAAATTCTACCTTTTGAGCAACCTCTGTTTGTGGAGATTCAGCACAATCATTACAGAAGCTCAGCCCCTAACCGACAATGACAAGATGCCCAATCTCCATGAAAGCTGACCTCCTTCAGACCCGCACCCAGGAGGGGCGTCCTATTGGTGAGTACATAGAGGATTTCATTGAGTACTATCATCTGGTGCCCTGGAGCAAATCGACACTGAGGAGGCTATTCTGGTTGGGGCTGTATGAAGCTTTAGCCAGGCGGGTTTCCCTAACCGATAATCTGGGTTCACTCATCCAGTTAATGGACCAGGCCTTATGGCTGGGAGATGCCACGTTGACCGTGGAGGAATCTGCACAGTATGGAGGTCCATCGGTGCCAGCTCACCAAAAAAGGATCCAGATCTTGATCCACCGTGGCCTGCCCTGGCTCCCGATACATGGTGGCCCATAAAAACATCAGACCTCCCTCCCCTTGGGATGTTGGGAGGGGGAGGTGATGTCAGACTCTCTGTTTAGTGTGCTTTGTGTTTTTGCACCCCTTGCCCATATTTGGTTGTTCCTGTCTTTTGTCTAGTTCATCAATATTAATTAGTGTCCAGCCATGTTCCCCATGTGTTCCCCATTGAGTTCAGTCTCTATCCAGTCTTGAAAACAGAGAGTGAGCGTGACAGTGCAACAAATGCAGTCAGTCATACAGTATTAATATAATAATAATATTTTCTCTTGTGAGCTGACCCTGTTTCGTGACTCAAAAACACACAGAACTGATTCGTGTGAGGTAAATGATTCTGTTTATAATTAATCAAAAAAGTGCAAGAAATCTAGTCACTCTTATTTAAAAAACAAAAAAAAACACAAAAAAAAAGTGGCTCTGTTTGGTGAATCATAAATGCACAGTGAACCAAGTGTAGTCAGTCTGATTTATAAACAAATCACTCTTATGAACGAATTCTGTTTAGTGAACCAAAAACAAAAGCGACTCTTTTACACCTACCTGACTCAGAAATTCCAATTTGAACCAGACTGACGAAGTTTTAAGTTACTAAAACTTTAAATCACAACTTATAGCGACTGACAAATGTCTTTATGCATTACAGACAGGATGGATGTAATATTTTATATGAACAACAGTGGGAATCCCCTCAAAGTATACATTTATTTCTGTTTATATTGTATATCTAGCTATAGAAAGCAAGAATACCCATATGAATCTAAATCAAGAGCCTATAAATTTGAATGTAATCACCCTATTTAGGTGGACTGTAATGCAAATCTTTTTAGTATTTGAAAGCCACGCTAACTGTGAAATGCTGTACTTACTGTCAGAAATTCTCAAGGTACATAAATGCATAAAGGTTTTGGAACGGCTTGGGGCATGAGCAAATCCAATCACAAGCCTTCTATTGTTACATTTTCCCTTACGTTCATGAAAAGAGCAATGTAATAAAAGCTGAAAGCAGTTAAGTGGCACCTACATCTCTTTTGGTGATTGACTTCCACCAAGCAGCGTGCTGAAACTGTTTCCCTGTAATGAAGAACACGTCTCCCTCAACGTTTTCATGCAAGCGTGAATCCGAAAATGAAAAACATCGGGAAACTGTTAGAGACCTGAATTGCAAAGCAAAAAAAGTCCAGGATAATATCAGCTAACATGATTAGGTGCTACAAAACGTCCTGTGCCTCATTTTCTCTCATACTGCTGTGCTGGAGACATGGAGATGCTCTCAGGCCTGAATTATGTAGCTGAGAGTCGTTCACGTCTCTTGTGAAAAGGTATGCACACTTCAGCTCAGATTTATCATATTTACACGCTGAAGTGATTCTCGGGATAGAAAGGCTTGGTAATTATCGCGAATAGTTGAGTTGTGATTGCTTTCTCATTTACAGTGAATGCTGACTGCAAGAGCATACTTCAAAACAGCTTACAGAACTAACAGACAAATATTGTTGAAATATGACTGTTTGCAATGTATAATAAACAACATGATTCTCTGTGCTCTTTTGAAATAAAAAACTTGATGCCATATTTTAATGCTTATAGTTCAAAGCTTCCTCCACAACAACAGCTCAGTCTCAGAAATGATTAAAAGTGATTTAATGAATAAGCATGAATACATTCAAAGGTGTAAATTTCATATATATTATAGACAAAATTTGTTACTGGACTGTTTTATTTATTTATCTTTTCAGTTTTTTTCCATTGCAATTTTTAATACTGTAAAATTGGTTTTATTCTTTAAAAAAAATATATCTAATTAATTTAAATCATTACAATAAAACAATTTAACAACTACTTATTAAAGTAGTTTAACAAGAATTACATTTAGGGCCTAAATTTTTATTTTTATTTGGTTTTCCATTCATTTAATTTCAATAACTTTTCTGAATTCCATTTTGATGATTTAATTACATTTTAATAATCAAAGCATCTCTAATCAATTGCTTTATAATAAAGCAAATTGTCTTACTATATTATAATTACTTTTTCAGAAATTTTGTGCAGTGGCTTTTTTTTTTTACAAAAATTCTAGCACACAATTTTGATTATTTGATTAATAGTTGAAATAATAATTTTATTATTAGCAGTAGTACTACCATTAAATTAACACCACATTAAATAAAATGCAAAAAAGAGAGGAAGTAGAAAAGGCAACATCAGTGCCTTTATAAATTAAGAAAATTAATTTGTTTCATTTTCTATTATGAAGTACAGGAATTACTTATCTGAAATAAAGATTAAATCAAAGCTATCTAGAAATGCTTAAAAAAACTAATAAAAAATGTAATAGGCAAGGGCAAAAATAAATAAATAAAAGATTAAGGGGAAAATGATTTAAGTACAACAACTCGCATAATTTGAGGTTTCATTCATATCTGTAGTACAATGTATGTGCATAAAGCAAATTTAATTTCAATGACCCCTTAATCCCAAGCAACAGTACTAGAGATAGTTCCTCAAAATATTATATCTTGCCTCTAATTGGCATTGATGAGCTGCAGAAAAAACCTGGAAACCATTTATGAATTAGCTTTACCCCAAAAAGAGCATACAAACACATTGATCTTGTCTTCCCAATCTCTCTCACACACAAACAAGCGCCTACCCGCCCTTAATTTATGTGTCTGAAATACCCTGCTGTCTCCGATGGCACAGTGAGCGGTTTGTCTCACAAATGTGTTTGTGTGAGTAGAGGAGCTGTCTGAAATGCTGATCGCTCGCCTGTGATGGACCACAGAGGGGACCAGTGGAGGGCACAGCCAGTGGCCCCTAAACAGAAGCACACAGACTCTTGAGAAGTTACCCACAGACTAGGCTCTTTGTAGGAGCTGCAATCTTTATCCTGCACGCAATCGGTCAGGCAGCAGGGAAAAGACACGACTGCCGAACCTCACAGACTACAAGCTGTTCTTTAGCTGTCAGTCATCTAGGTATGGACTATAGCGGGTGAATGAATAAAGCTGTCCTGTTATATTGATGTTGGTTTATGGCGGGCTGCATTGATTTCTGTTACACATTTGTTGCTGGTTTTGTTTCTGCTTGTGATTTGACATGTTGGCAGTTTATTACAGCATGACACCTCAATCCTGCTGTAGTTGTTCTGTGTCTGTGACAGTTCGAACAGTCATAAAAGAGTAAAACACAGTCCGGTTTTCGAGAAATGATAAGAAGTGAAATGTGATCTCTACATCATGTGACGGTGATAAGGTGTCACTGTCAGGCTTTTCACTTCTTTTCTACAGGGTTTTCAACGTCATGCTGGATTGCGCTTCTTAAAAAATCCTTGAAGTAATTCTATTTGCTGCATTAGAGATCTTAACTATGCAAACTCTGTGCTAAATTGATAAAAGGTGATAGCCAAGACTGATCAGAAAAGTTTCTATTTTCAAAAACTATTATTTTTAACTTTTTATTCAAAAAACCATGGTACCAAAAAATATTAAGCAGCACATCTGTTTTCAACACTGATTATAAATCATCATATTGTTAACAAATCAGAAAGATTTCTGAAGGATCGTGTACAGTAAAGCACTGTACACACCGGGACGATTATCGCGTATGCTAATTAACAGTGTTTTTGAGACGTTTTTCGATGCATCTTTGTGTTCTCACCCAAGCAATTTTCAACTTGATATTAGATAGCGGTAAATAAAAAAACAGAAATGCCCCATCGATGTATCTTCTTTGTCTAATTACGTTCTCTTCATTATTAGGTATCAATGTGCGCTTTTTAAGACTGTTTTGTGCTTGAGCACAACCAAGTCATGTTTTACAGTAACATCAGCTGCTAAAGTCATGTGAACAAAAGCAAGCACTTTTGTGGGCCAGTTTTTAAAGCTACATGTTAAAACGAGCCTTTTTAAAAAGATTTACGCCTGCCATTTTTGCCCGTGGGTGTGCACGCTCACATTGTTACCATTTGTTTAGACACGAGGTGTTAAACATTGGCAATAATTGCAAGCAATTTTTGGTGTGCAAAAGCCTTGAGACTGAAAATTGGAGTAATGGCTGTAGCGATCTCAAAATTAATTTGTTCGTATTTTACCAGGTGGCTAATTAGTACGACCTCACTCGTACGATTTTGTACAATTTGTCTAGACCCCAGTGATGGGTTTTGGGGTTGGGTGAAGGAGCTCTTTTCTCATTGGTTCCCATTTTTTTGGGAACTGAAATGCTCTAAAACGGCAGCTTTGCCAGACTAACTTTGCTTGCGAAATTGAATATAGCATCACAGGAAGTATGGGCGGGCCCAGGCTAGGTCATTCGTACAAAGTCATACGAATTGGAAAATTCTATTTGACATACAAATTCGTACATATCAATTTGTCGTACAAAGTGAGGTTGTATAAATTCGTACAAATTAGCCACTCAATATGTATGAATTGCGTGACTGGTTAGGGCTGGGCGATATATATCGTACAATATATTATGCGCATCTCATCAGTAAAGACGGTTCTTTGATTAGCGGGAAAACTCCGTCAGCTGTTTAAAAAGGAAACGCCAGCTTATAAACAGAGCCGTAGATCACTGAGAAGCTGCGAGTTGAATCACCTCATCTGAAGCTCCTAGACACACCAAATACTACACACACTAAACTCATGTGTCATAATCTGAAAACCACATGCACTTGGCTGACAACAATGAAGTCATTTTTAAAAAGCAAAAACTAATGAATCTTGTGAAATCGTTATGGTTGCGGTTTTAAAGCCTGCATGAAGCCCAGATGCATGTCAAATTGACTTTCCATAACTGCCTCTGTGCTATTTAAGTTCACCAGGGTTCAATTCTCCACATCATCTGGTGATTCGAAGAATAAAACGAGACAGAATACCTGACTTGATGTTGAAATCCACTGCAAAAAAATGAGAAAGACTTTCCAAGTTCAAGAGGTTCCAGTTCATATATCTTCACCTCCCATAGATATGAGTGCTGATTGACAGAGACTCTATTGTTGTCAGTTACATAATCCAACCTGTTATTGTTAAGATATCAGACACTACGTGAAGCTGCCACATACCGATATGGTCCACCAGTGTTTTGGGTAGCGCTCCGCACAAGAACCGACAAGAACCGTTGTGTATAGAGTGAAACACAACCAGATTTAATAATGAAAAATATACACAAAGCTGTTAATAAGGGGAAACTCATTGTTTTTAGAGATTGGTGAAATGCTTGATGTGCCAAGGTCATTTCAGGGAGGCAAACTAAGAGATCCCACCACTGCTTCTCGTGTCTCCTAAGGAATTTCAAGACCTAGATGATCATTCCAAGAGTGTCCCGTCCTTGTCCTCCCTTTAGTACGTACATAAACACAGGTCAAGTGCCCCTCTTTTCTTCATAATAGAGTCGCACCATTCTTTATAACTCTCAATTAGGAGAACATGACAACCACTCTGTCTAAAACCTACTTTCTTTTTTAACCACCACTATTGGATATTGCCCTTTGCAAGGTCGGCCAGGTCAAATGAATCCAAAAACAATAATATAAAAGATAAAAACAATAATATAATATAAATCTACTACATAGAGAGCTTCATGTCTATTTTCTGTATGCAAACAAGTACTGTAATGTATCCTGGGAAACGCTCATCTAGCTCCTCTTTACATTCTATTGTACAGGGTTACAGCTGGGCTAATCAATATGTTGGCGTGAAAAGTGGTACACACGTGTAGAATTTGGTGGCTTCAATATCCACTTGAATGATAATGCCCAAGAAAGAAACATGCAGAGCTTTTTAACTGTACTCACAGTAGTGTACGTGTCTGTTATGTAAATGATTGACCAAATTCTGGCTGATATTGATTAGCCAATTCATTGATTAGAAACAATTGATTAGATGTTTCTAGATAAAGTAATTCGGAATTAGAGGATATTCAAGACAATGCAAATGTAAAAATATGGAAAATTAGTCCCGCTTCTATGTAAAGCACATTGAGCACTGAAAACTGAGAAGAGAAATTTTGTCCCTAGAAAAAAAAAAAAATACAAATTTCCCTAAATAAATGTAATTGCAGTAAATAAAATTTGTTCTGCTGAAATAAAACTGAAATAATAAGCGAAAAATAAACTGTAAACAAATAAATAATCACAATTTTATTAAAATCACTAATAAGGCCAAAAACACTTAAGGTTTAAGACATGAGTATTTCTTAAACCACCACATACCCAACTAAAAACTCCAATTCAACTCCGGCTCTTTACTTGGCATTAAGATGTGTTTTGGTTGATAGGATCACAAGTGGACAGTGGAGTTAGGGCTGGGCGATAAAACGATAATGATATGTATCGCGATCGATATCAATAAAACAATGTGTTGATAAAACGTTCAATATTATTTATTCTTTGTCAGAAGAAAACAGTAGTGATGGGTCATTGAACGATTCGTTCATTTTAAACAAATCTTTAAAGTGACTTGGGAAGAACGAGTCATCTCTGGGAGTGATTCGTTCAGTCGTCATTGCGAAAAATTCTTACTGGAATTAGATCACCTGTTTCGAGTCTTTGGGTTTGAGTCGTTCATTCATCAGGTGACGTAACAGCCCCATAAGCCAAGAGAACGAACGACTCTGAAGATTTGATAGATGACCTAATCGAAGCTAGTTTGGTTGCATGGTTAGAAGGCACTTGCTCTCATGTAACAGTATTATGTTTGGTTGTGCTATATTGTTGTCTCGTGCTGGTCTGTTGGATTCCTCTTCATGAGCAGAAAATGAGAGCCCCAGAGAGCAAGGAAATGGTAAATAAAAGAGTTTTTTGGATATTATAAGACTGACCGTAGTCAGACCAATGTCGTCCGCAAATTATGCATGTATTCATTCATGTATGCATGTATTCATTCTGCTAAATGAATACATACATGTAAATTATGCAAGACCGTCTCCCCCGCCAAGACTGGTAATACCACAAACTTACTGTACCATCTTAGTGATAACCCTTTAGAACACAGCCGTATTCAACCAACAACACAAGCAGCAGACCACCGTGGAGAGAGACTCTGCATCAGTGCCTTACGACAAAGAATCTAAACGCTACAAAGATATAACGGCAGTAACGGCAGAGTGTTCCATGGTTGGTGACATTTCTGTCATAATAACAGAGGAGATTATGATCAGAGGAAGGTTAAGTTTAAAATAAAAATGTTGCAATATATTTTTCTCCTGGTCCTTATTTTAAATAGGTCATAAAAAAACATCAATAATTAACAATATCAACCGTTATGAAACACTGATATCGCAATAGAGTTTTCAGCCATATCACCAAGCCCTTAGTGGAGTCACATACTCGTTTACACCTGGCATTTTAACCCGTCTCTTCTGTCCACTTTCAATTACTTCAGACCAGATTACCCCCCTGGTGCTGATTACATCAAAAGGAGGGCAAATCGGTGGATCCATCTGTTGACATGAAAACACCATGTTTTTATTCACGGAAAATTACGATGTTTCCATGTTATCTGAAAATTATATTAGATATATGTGTGGCTGCTTGAACGCATTGGACCACCTCTAAGCATTTTCGAAGTGGAAAGCGGGCGAGCTCCAAACTTTCTACATCCGATCGACCAAAATTTAACTTAATACCAAACAGGACCTTAGTTTAATCTGATAGGCAGAAATTTGTTCATAACGCTGAGCTGCAGAATACAGTGGACAAAAGAGAGGAGTGGTGCATTGTGCTGTATTGGATTGCATGGAAGGTCTTTAAGCTTTGGAAGCCAGCAGTGGTGCGGTGGGGAGATCAAAAGAACTAGTGCCCTGTGACGGACTGACGGTCCATCAGAGGCAGCTGGGTATGTGTGTGTTCCAAGACTCCAAAATCAGGTCAGAATCTATCTAACATGGACCACCCGTGTGACCACACACAAACAAAAGAGCTAGCGAGAAAAAGAAAAATCTGACTGAAGCGCAACGCAAACCGACACGAGTTCCCACTAACCGTCTACGCAAGCCAGCAGAGTTTGATGGGTTATGACAGTTCATGTGTAGTTTTAGTGAACTCCTGCTTTAAATAAACCAGCTCTGGATTGACCGAAACCACTTTTGTATAGACTTCAGCAAGTCTGACCAAAACAAACACAATGGGTCTTGGATCAGTCACCAATGGTTAAATTAAGAGCACATGTAACACTACTCTCTCAGTCAAAATCTTGCTTATTCTCCTGTTTTGTCGTTGCAAACCACTATATGCATGCTCCTTAAAGTCACATCAAGATACATCTCAAACACCAAACTATATAGCTAATTATACAACTATAAATCTCACTAATCTGACATGTCATCTTGACTTAAAGATAAAACCAATGCCCAAAAATATGGGGATAGTTGAAAAAAGGTACAATCTGTGCCAATCTGAACCAAAATATGTTGATGTTATCAAGTGTCTTATTCTTACCTCCCTTAGTGAAGACTAGATGTATGAAATTGTGAACTGAAATGACATTAAATTGAACCTTCTAGCCCTGGAGGCTGCAATTTGCAGTTGTCGTCTTGCTTCATTGCTTTTTGCAGAAACTCTGCCAAATAAAACCCACACATTTCTAGTTGAGATGTGTGTGAGAGAGGGAGAATGACAAACTCATATATGTGTGCCTGAACATGCCTTTAAAAATCCAACCCCTGCACTCGGCCGGTCTATTGTTAGAGAACCACTGAACAACTTCCCTTCCTTCCCTGACAAAAGAAAACAGATACACCTCCTTTTGTGTAAGTGTGTGTGTGTGTGTGTGAGAGAGAGAGAGTGTTCTCGCACAAGAATATTACATAACTTTTCTGGACAATTTCTTTGGACAACTGTTTGAAATGAAAAACAGCTCATTTGCATTTGTGACACATGCAAATCACATTTGCACAATCCCATAATGTAAGATTTTGTTGCACACTAAAGATCAAGATCAAGCATTAGACTCTCAAATAAGATAACTGTTATCTTAAAGCCAAATGTAGCCTATGATACAAAACACATAAGCACAAAAGTAAAGCCAAATGCATAAAAATGCAGGACCTTCCCAGAAATCATGTCAGATTCCAACATAACTCAAATCAGAAATGAATGTAACATCCAAAAGGTTCGCTTACATAAACCTTTTAGAGGTGGCATAAATGCAATCCAATGACGGAACCTATACATTAAATAAAACAAATACTAAATACTAACTTTTAATTGATCAAATTAGTCTGCATATACATCTTTAACAGGCAAATGAACAGCCACATCACTCTTACAAGTACCTACCATAGCGCAGTAACCTTTCAAACACGACGAAAGTAACAATTGCTCTTCAACTTAAATCAATAACCGCTCCGGTTGATTCAGAAATGAAGAACCGATTCATAAGAGTCGTTCGCTCTGGATTCGGACTACACATTGGCGCTCTTATGATGTTGATTCGCTACAAAGAACCGAGTCTTGAGAATCATTCGACTACACAGTACCCCTGAATGTTCTCGATTCCCTAAAAAAACGGCTCGCACTCATTTGGAGAACCGGACTGCATGGTCAGCTGTGCGTTTTTTTAATTCACTGCATGCTAAATACTTTTTGTGTTGTTTACACGTAATAGTACAGAGTTAAAAATGTCAACACTACGCTCCGCATCGTTCAATATCATCTACCAGAACATGAAAAACATCACGTAGATCATTCGGTTCCACTATTTATTTTATTTTTTTTTTAAAACTTGCCAACCCTAAACAAAACATTTCTCCATTAAACCCGACCTAGATTTTAAAATGCATGCAAGTTTGTAAACATGCATGCACAAAGTTTACCGGTACTGGCTGCAAACCCGACTGGCTCTATAAACGAGACTAGTTTCACTCATAAAACTTATATGCATGCATGCATCTCATTCATAAATAGCTAATTTACTTTAAATCGAGCCTGTTAAATATATGAGCTACCCCTGTGCTGCTGGGTATGTTTCAGCAGTGTAAACCCTTAACAAATGCATGCATACATTGTATCCGCATATCTATAGATGTAACGTTAGCATGAGCACGGAACCATATGTTTTCAAAGCAGCCCCCATCCATCTAAACAATCTGGAATACTCACCTCCAAATCGGTGTTCTTCACGGGGAAAGAACGGCGAAGTGCAATTAAAAGAAGGGGTATTTAACTGGATTGTTTTCTGTACACGTAGGAATGACAAAAGTGCACAGGGTTAAACGTGTTCGTTGTGATCCTGCATGTTGTACGAGGTTAGAGCCTCGAGTTGGGCTCAGCTGACTGCTTCATACACACGAGGGTGAGGAACTCTTCCAGCCCCGCCCCCTTTACGCACAAAACACACCTCTTTATTACAACCCGCCTATTTTAACCCATTGTTCTAGAACTCAGGTTTCAGAATGATCGATGACTGGCTGCATTTATCTGTTTGAGTATCAGCTACTACAGCACAAACGTTCTTAAAGTTCCAAAGATTTTGATCATGTGTGTGAACTGATTCCCCTTAATTCTAACAAAATTATTCGCCTATAAAACGATTATTTTTAGTTTAGTTCAGCACGTGCATTCTTCATTTTACACAGTTCCTTCGTGACCAATCCACTGCGAATGTGGACTCATGTATTCTGATTCTAGAACCACTGATTCATGAATCTATGGCTGCCGCGCCACTGAATAAAACAGGTTATTGCGACGACAAATCTGCCTTTTTTCAGAATTGTGAGATATAAACTGGTAATTGCAAGTTCTAAAGTCATAATTGCGATTTATAATTTGAACTTTATATCTT
>JAUMHI010000064.1:14395429-14405826 GCA_032359435.1 Enteromius unitaeniatus
GTTCAGACTTTATAACTTGCAATTCTGACTTTATTTCTCACAATTCTAACTTTAAATCTCACAGTTCAGACTTTATATCTCACAGTTCAGACTTTATATCTCGCAGTTCAGACTTTATATCTTGCAATTAAGACTTTATAACTCATAATTCTGACTTTATATCTCGCAGTTCAGATTTTAAAACTCGCAATTCTGACTTTATATCCCGCAATCCTGAATTTATTTCTTGCAATTCTGATTATATAACTCCCAATTGCGAGTTTATATCTCACTCGTACGATTTGTCTCAATCCCAACGACAGGTAGGTCGTTAGGGGCGGGGTAAAGTGTAGGTCACTTTCACAAATTCATACGAACTGGTATGTCATAAAATACATACTATTTAGCAAAATTCATACTAATTTGTAAGAGTGAGGTTCTATTAATTTGTACAAATTAGCTAACTCAAAACAATAGTTTTTAAAAGTTGTAAGTTGACGAAAATTCAGTGATCTATGACCTTTACACAGTACATGCCATTAAAGGGATTATAAATCTTTCCCTCTCAGCATCCGTGTTAAATTCAGCTTCTAATCTGACTAAGGTCTATAATCATGTAAGGTCCTCCACAACACTGATATGTGATATGACCTCATATTCTCCTCTCTTTGAGCTGAAATTCCCATCACATTCCACCAGTACTTTCTGTCCATGCACAGCACATCAGACCTATATTACATCTGATGATTTATGATATTGCCCGGTAATCAGGTTACATCTTCTAAACATCTGCTATCTCTCTGAAATTGCTATACAGTACAAAAGGCTTTCATTGCTTCCAAAAGCTGAAGCGTCACACAATAGAGACCAGGAAAGCATGTCCAGGAGCGATGGACACCGGGTGTTGACAGGATCAGGACAGGAGGGTTTGCTTTGGATTACATAGCCATCTCATGAAATGTGGTCCTTGGCCAAACCTTGTGGGACACACCTCTGAAATTCCAGGAGAAGCGGTTATAAGATTCTCCTATGGGACCAATACTCAAAACTGAGATTGCACAATTCAGATAGAGAGAGCATTATTTCTGCCTGGTGAAGTCTTATATAGGAAAGATATTTGAATTTTTTTTTTCGTTTTTTTCTTGTTATATCAGATATCAGACATCTTATTGAATGACACAGAATCATGATGGGTGGCTCAATCTTGAAATATAGATATTTGAAACACAAAAGATACTGATGCTGACAAACATTGTTTTATTTATGTGAACAAACAGACATAAATGCTGAAAGTAAAAGGTTAAAATAGGGTTTGATGTAATTTTTACCACTGCAGAAATATTATTTCTTCATGAAGCGACAGTATTACTTTTATACAGTAACTAGTATTTGAAGATGAACTCCTTTTTTTGACTGAAACAACTCAGATATACTTCAGAACCTGTACATGATCCATATGATACAACAGATAAATATAATTTTAGATTTCTGCTCAGTTTTGAGTTTTTTCTAAATAAAATAAAGATGTTTTTACCTCTTCAAGCATTAACACCATGTTATATCATACAATATGGACCAAAAAATCCTGATGGATGGATGTAAATGTCACAAACATATATGCCAGCTGTTTTATATGTTCTTTTATATTTTGACAATGGGTCAATAAATGGTCATATTTCAAGCTTTACAGGGTTAATCCTTGAATATTAAAAAATACAAATCTGATCATTTACATGTCAGGCCTGTCCTTAAAAAGGCTTTTTGTGTTAAACTGGTATAAAGTCTTTGGAGATCATAGAGAAAAAATCAATTAAAAGAGGTACAGTATCTGTGGTATTGATATACAAAACAACTGGTCTTGGTATTGGATTACAGAAAAAAATGTGGTTTTACCCGTCCCTAACATAAAGAGTCATTGAAAGTTCTCTAAATTGAAATTTCCCACTGAAAATCTCCAATGAAAATGGTTTAACCACATAAACACACTCATTTCCTACACTGGGAAGCCACGTTATGTAAAAATTCCACTGGTTACTTTTGACAAATGTTTGGAGGATACAGATGTTTTGTGGACCCTGGTTTTCTTTTTCTCCTCCACAGGAATCAGAGAAAACCTTAAGTGAGTGACTTTCAGAATTACCACAGAGGAGAGCCACACTTACCCTCCCCTGTAAACACAAATTACACATTAGCCATGCTTAAAGGTCTGACAAGAAAACATTTGCACTACTTTAACTTTCTCAAATACGTTGAATGGTAAGCCACAAAGGGCAGAGCATTACCAGAGCTATTCAAGCTATTTGGAGTGGTCAATGACCCTGAGGGATTTGTGTCAGCATCTACAAAGCGTTGAGGTATGCATGCACATATGGATGTTATGGAATGAAACATACCAAGAGTGTTGCTATGTGTGACTAGCAACAGTTGTTACAAAGCCCGGCCTTCAGTCAAATATTGGCACGCTGGTGAAGTGTGGGAGTTTCCTCACCGTCCATGATTGCTGTCTCACTCGTCTGGGCCTCAGTCACGCTGAGACAGCTTTCACGGATGGTTCATGCCCTTGTTGCGAGTGCATGTCCATGGCTTTGCTCAGGTCATGGCTTTCTTTCATTTCATTCTCCTCGGCTGCTTCGGCTAGTGGCTTGGCAGACCTCAGGGTGACAATCAGAAATAATCCGCCGGGCAAGTCCCCACAGACTCCTGATCTCCCAATACGAGTCCTGTGGAGCTTCCAAAAGATGGCGCCAGTTTGTCCCGCAGCGAATCTAGTGTCTCCTTTGGTGCCCCGGAAGAGGATGAGATGTCTTTATCAGAGAAGGAGCTTTCATCAGCATCATCTGAAGAGGAAACTGAGCTGCCCCCACTGCGGCAGCTGCTCAGAAAAAATCTGAGGGGTAACTGGCAGCCATGCTCCTCCAGGCAGCCAAGAGCATCGGGCTGGAATCCCCAACCGACCCCCGAGTGCTCGAGGCTGGACAATTGGTTTCTGGGCTCTGGGTGTGACTCCCAGTCGACTTTGCTCTCCGGGCGATGAAGGTCATGGCTCGATCCCTCTGTCAGGTGATGTCCAGCATGGTGGTCCAGGAGCGCTATCTCTGGCTGAACCTGGCGCTGATGGGTGATGCTGACAATGTGCACTTTCTTGACGCACCCATCTCCCAGGGCGGCCTCTTTGGCAACACTGTCGAGTGTCTGCCTAGCAGTTCTCGGCAGTCCAGAAACAGACGCAAACACATCTTGCACCGTCTTCACAGAAGACGGTGTAGTGGCCCTGAGATGGGCTGCCCAGAGAGATGGTCCTCAAAATTTGCACCCACAGCCTTGGGAGAGGGCTGAGTGCTTTCTCTCTCGCTAGCCCCCCACCCATTTACAGAAAGTTTACTGGCCTCCAGGGCGTTCAGATGGTTACGTTTGGCTGTTCAGTCACAGCCTGTCAGCAGGGAATGAGGGTTACATACGTAACCGAAACGTTTTTCCAATATAAAAGCACATCTTGCTCTGACCAACGTGATTTGAATGCACCATTTGATTATACAACACTAAACTCAAGCATAAAGTCGAATAGCTGTAAAGATTCAATGCTGCCAACAATCAAAAGGTAATGCAGGCATGCACCACTGCCTTTAATCAGGAGAATAATCTTTAGGGGCCTAATATAATCTCTCTATTCAAGGTTTAATTAGACATTAGTAGTCAAAAGGACTTGGATGCAAGTTAGTGAGTAACTAACTGTGCTGCATCTAAAAATCCCCTATCAGCGTGTGCTGACACACAAAGAGCTTTCTATCTGCTTTTTGGCCACCCAGCTCCAGACTGATCGCTCTCCAAAATTCTTCTCTCTCCACTAAAGTTTATAGGCTTAAAAATGTGCGGCATACAGCGTTTCCTCCAAGATACTGTACAAAACGACTTGGAGTCCATTAGGAGATCAAAGTATTTTTAGCCGTTCCGCTAATCCACAGAACATGATCTTTCTCTCTCTAATAACTTGGAATTCTTCTCATTCCTGCTGGTGTCTGGCAGAGGGAAACTCAGGAGGCTTCAAACCCACATTGTTCCCGTGCTCAGGGCGCGAGGCCCGCAGAAATGGAGAGCTGAACGTCCGAGGCCAGTGTTTGACTTGGCTTGTGAAGGGGAGACACTGCACCACCCTGCCTGCCATCTGGCTAAACCGAGCCTTTAAGAATAGAGTACTGAGAAACACAAGAACACCATCACTGTTTTTCTGACAGGACTGTAAAATAACACAATGCACTTTCTCTTGCACCTGCAAGTCATTTCACAATACGGCTGAAAAAGATGCCATAAAAAAAAAAAATTTAAAAGAGAGAGAGAGAGAGAGACTTGCGCAATAATCAGTTCAGGAATTTAATTTTCACCCGAAAGGAAATTCCTCCATGTATTACGCCTCCAAGACTAATTTTTTGCTGGTGACATATTATCCATCTTTGAAGTTTCACAATAAGGTTTTATGGCAGGCTTGGTTGGAGTTCTGGCTGTTATTTTATACATTTACTCCAAGCCAAGTAATTATAATTATCATAAGACATAAATAACATTTTTGGAGCATCAAGATACTCCCCTCCCCTTTTTTATTATACTTATGAAAATTATATGACAACAATATTCTGTTGTTCCTAGATGAGCCTCAAAATGCTATGATAGACATTCATCTCTAAAAATAATTTACTTATTTACAATAAATAAATGTATCTATGTAGGTCAAGTGACCTGGAAAATGGCTGGATTAATTATTATTTATTATTTATTTTAACCAAAAAGTTAGGAGCTTCCTCCAACAACCAATTTATAATCATATTTATATTAGATATTATAAATGAATACATTTATCATCAAACATTATGCAAGAATTAACTTGAATGAATTGCTACAGAGCAAATTTATAAATAAAATAGAGGACTTTAATTAAAAGTAAGTCTGGTCAGCGAGTGAACCTCTAGTTTGTGTTAGATTGTGTTACCTGGATGTCTGATTTGAGCGTATCTGTGAAAAACAAACATCATGCCCTTCTCCAGAAACTCTGCAGCTGGTGATTTCACACAGGAGGTTTCCCGCTCCTTCCCCAAAGCTCACTCTGAGGTTATCAGTATGTGAAGAAGTGTGACTTTGCACGAACTCTCTCACGTCATTCACATAAGTACAGGATAGAAGGTTATCGCCTGTTATTTCCTTGTTCTCCAGCACCAGCTCTTGCTGTGCCTGATCCTTTGGCCTGGTGTTCTGACCCTGACATATCCTGTATGCCACATCATTCACTGAGCACACAACAACAACAACACAACGTTATATAAGAACTGCATCTGACTGCAAACTCTTATGTTCTCAATTAGGCCTCGTGATTGGTTTATTATTAGACGGAGAAGGTCTCAAACTTAAAGATTAAAGGTGTAACGTAACACCAGCAGGGGTCACTCATACTTCATTAAATGGATAACAAACATTTCATTTTGCCGAAATACATAATAAACGAAACAGATTTACTGCTGTATTATTGATTGTTTATGTTGCTAGGGGTGTTGCTCAGTGATACACAGAACCATTGGGTGAAGCGGTCAATATCGTAAATAAAACCAATCAGGAATGGTTTTATAACTGAGAAATGTTTTCCAAACACCACCTAAAAGAGTCAAAATGGTTCAGAATCAACCTTTTAAGCAGTAGCCTATTATTTTCTGATGTATAATAACTATGCTATCAGCAGTAAGAGTAAGTGCACGTGCGTTTCAGTGCTGACACGATTCATTGCCCCAATCTGGCCTAATATTTTTGTCTGATATGTTGTGAGAAACCGCTGCAAACGACGATTATCGAAAATAATCAAACCAAACAAACCTCTTTGCACGCTTGACCGATTAGTGGTTCAGGATCTCTAGTAGCCTAAACAGTAGAAAACACACTGATTTCTGCAAGCATGCTTTGGTCTAAAATATTGCAATTACACATACTCAATTCATAAGAGACACGGTACGAATGCATAAATAATAATATGACTATAAACTTGTAGGAGTCAAATATTTGTACATTTTTGTTTCTAATTGTAAGTCACTTTGGGTTTTTTGGGTTGTTTGTATAACACAACAATTGTTGCTAAGAATGGTGGGGACCTAAACCTGAATGCACACAGACTCATGGGGACTGAGGTTGCAATGCATACAAAAGCTTATAAATCATACAGATTTATTTGTTTTTTTGCAATTAAAAATGCAGATTCAAAATACAGCTATGGAGTGTCAAGGGTAAGGGTAATGTCTGTGTGAGATATATTCTATAACTATTATTATACACTTACACATTGCATATACACTGCTGCAAATGTAAGCGATCTTTCTGAGATGTATAAGGTGTCAAGATGTTACGTGTGTCATGCAGCACACGTAGCTGGGAAATAGTGCTGAGGCAGGACAGAACATTCTAAAGAGCTAGACGTGTCTTTCTCAGAACACAGTGTACCAGTGCATGTGTGTGCTTGTGTAAGAGAGAGAGAGATAGTCTTTCAAAGTTGTTTTAGTGAGATATCTATTCCCAACACTCCCTAAACAAAAGCTATAGGTTTCAAAATGAATCTCATAACACTTGATACAATGGAACAATCACACATGCCAGCAAATCTCAACTGGGGGGGGGTGAAAATAATGACAGGACAGAGGTTCAGTAAACAGAAACATTAGATAAGGACTACGCTGACGAAGCTACACTGATTAGAATTTCCCCACTTTACTCCTTGTTCTTCTCATCATCTGAAGTGAAATGCATTACGCTGTCAACAGCTGGACAGATGGGTGGAGTTCATTTCAATTCAGACAGAGATAAAGTAATATTAATTCATCAATGAGCAAAAAGACCAAACATCTTTCAGGAAACTAGTTATAGTCACACTGTACTGTAGTGTAGACTATGGTCAAGCTCATTTGTAATAGAAACATTTAACAATCTGGATTCTTTAGTTTGTACATTATTTATAATATATGTTGTGTAAATAGATGCAGATCTCACTATGACCTTATCTCCGGTCATAATACGGTCGCATCTGTTTCACAATTTTCTTTTAATGTGTTGTGACCACATTTCTCCTCCCTCGCACTAATTTAGTGTCAGACTATCCATTTAACAGCTTTTCAGTAAAGGTCATCGTGTCGTCTTTGCTGTAAATGCAACACCACCTGAGCCTCCTAATATATACCAATGAAACAACACAAGAAGAGGTCTGAAGTGTTCGAGACCGTAGAGATAGAAAATCAGTGATGCGTCAGAGACCTCTAGTGAACAGTTTAGGCACACTCATGACGTCAAGAAGCATTGCGTTACCATGTTTAGTTTAAAGCTTAATGCATAAATAAATTAAATGATGTAGTAACTGTATAGATAATTTATTTATTTGTTTATAATCTTTATAAACATTTCATATCAAAGGACTAGCAACGCTTTCCGCCCTCAGATATATCACTATGAAACATATCTTTGTCAAAACAAACATTTATTTTGTGCCGCAAAACATTAAAACTCCCAACAATAACTTGTGCCCTTCGACGCATTTGAAGTAGAATAAGAGATTAGATATTGGGAATAAAGGCAAATATTTATTAACAAAAAATATGGGCCTTTTTTCTTTTATAGCTTATGTTTTTCTCTGTTCGCACAAGCTTCTGTTTATGCTGCTTTTTCATGTATAAAATGAATCCCTGGAAACAAATTAAGCTATTTTTAATAGGTCACAGCCACGTGTCAATTCAAATTTAATTTACTTGTAATTTAGCGTGCACCAAAACGATATTTTGGGTTTTTTTAAGGATGAGGTCATCACCCACAGCATTTTATCGGTAAAAGGCCAGTTTGATGGAAACAGGCTGGAGACAGCAAATGTTTTTTTTTTTTTACAAATTCTCTTTTGGATGGAAACTTGGCTAATGACATAACGTTAAATGATTAAAAAAACCTTTTTTTAAACCTTTATAGACCTTTAAACTTTATATACCTTTAACCTTTGTGTCACACCTTTGTGATTAATAGTGAAAGTAGTTTTGGGTGGAGCTCGCTTTGCTTTGTCATTTCAGCTGCTGTGTTCCTGCTGTGTGGATTGTTCAGAAGAATTGGGTAAGAAAATTAGTGAATTTGTGGTGAATTTGTATTCTTGATAGCACTGGTGTCAAAAGTATTCACATTCATTTGCTCAAGCAGATGTATAGACATGGGTGTAAATGTCATTTAACAGTAGGGGCAGGGACGGATTATGGGTTGTGTGGGACCCTGGGCCCCCCTCCGCCCCTCAAAAAAACCCCAAAAACGCCAGCATTGTCTGGGATGACTAGTTGCTACGTCATCATGCCACTTCAGGGCTCGCAAAATCGCAGTCGATCTACCAAAACCCATCTCAGCCCTGCCCGTCGGGTTATCATATAGAGAGGAGAAATATATTGAAATGCTTTTGTATTCTTTCACAGACTTGTTTGGGTAATGATGTAATTTTCAGGCATCGGGGAGTCACTGTCAATTAGGTTAAGTATTGAAATTGAAAGTTAAGTTTGAATTCGTGCTTGTTTTTTACTTTCACTTTGTGAACTGTGTATGGACGGAAGTTAACTAGTCTGTTGTGTTTGTTTATCTGAGGTCTGGTAACAAACCAGCTACAAACGCAGCTAATGAAGGTTCTCAGGTTATTGTGCTGTAGGATCTGTTTCCCATACAGTTATTCATTTTTTGCGACCTGCCACCCTATAAACATTTTCCATAAACAGAAAAATCTAAACATGAACACACATATTATTTATATATATATATATATATATATATGCTAATTATATAAAAAAATATAATCTCGCTCGTTCTCACCTATGTTTGCGGTTGAATACAAATAATTATAATTGATGGACAACTAGGCTCTATCAGGAAAAAAAGACATCAGTGCAACCCGGCGCAGAGAAAGGGAAAAAAAGGCCGATGCTTCAGTTTCAGGTATACGATTATAATCCTGAGAAACATGTTTGACTGACGTTAGTAGACTATTGTGTTTTATTGTCGGTGATTTCACCACCAACAACAACGCATCTGCCTTAACACTGCTGTTTCCATGGCGTAAAATGTATTATATATAATATTGATTATAATATTTATATATATTATATATAAGATTTAATTCAAATATCCACTTTTCGGCCACCTTTTTGTAATAGAAATGATTCAGCCTATTTAATTTCTTCAACAAACACGTGGATGTTTATTTTGTGTGATTTCTGAATGCTTAAGACCATAAAATCAATGTAAAACCAAATCACACTGTATTAATAAAATCATATAGTTTCTGTCTTGGGCTACAATAATTAATTAAGAGAGCTAGCGTCCCCTAAATGAATGTCTGAGTGTGTGTGTGAGCTGATGTTAAAAGTTGTTCTTGTTCACTCTTTTAATAAATATTATATTCTTGATATTAAGATGATATTGTCACGTTCCATGTCTGTTTAGTTTCGTTGTCATGTCGTGCTTTGTGTATACTCCCCATGTGCTCTGTGCTCCCACATGTCTTGTGACCCAGTTTGACCTAGTTTCCCCTAATTAGTTAATTTAACTCCACCTGTGTCTCCCTCGTTATCTGTGATTGTCTTCCCTTCTTAAGTTGCCCTCTGTGATCCAGTCTTTGTCCGTGATCGTCAATTATAGGTGTGTGTTATTGTGCTCTGTATATGTTCCCGTTTGAAGATTAAAAACACTTTAATTTACACGACTACGAATCTCTCCGTGCCTTTCCATCTACACAACCGTGACAGATATATCAATAAGATGAGGCTTATGCACAAATCCAATGTAAAGAATTTAAGGGAAAAAGATGCTTAAACTATTTACGAAATGGCATGCAAATTGATTTGTTATGCAATTATATGGATTGAAGCATGAAACACTTGTGATCATCGTCATGTGGTGAATGTGGCTGTAGCTACTGACGCCTGATTTTTTTGTTTTAGCAAACAACCCTAACACTGAAAGTACATAGCAAATCTTTCATATTGTTAATTGAGCTGTATTTAATGTGTTTAAAACTTCTATTTGTACAGCAGTGAATCTCACACCTGAAAAGGAAACGGTGCTTCTCTTTGTCTGTTATCCTGATTCTTCCTGTCTCGTGATCGGAAGCGTTCAGTGGTTTGAAGAAAGGTAGGAATTCTGTTTTTATCAAGGATCACATTTATTTACAAACAGAGTAATATCTAGTACAGGGGGGCATTAGGCAGATAAATGGATATTAAAATGGACATGTTTGACTATTTAACCGTCACATAATTTAGCCTTCATGATCTGACAGATTTCAAATTTAGCTGAAGACATGTATTTTAGCGAAGATGCATGACATTATAATAGCAAGATAAATAAAAAAAAGAAAAGTATATATATAAAAAAAAATTATATAT
>JAUMHI010000064.1:14405926-14430964 GCA_032359435.1 Enteromius unitaeniatus
CATCTGTAGAAGATTAGAGAGCTAAATGTTGATCACTCAAAAAAAAAACTACAGCTAATTTAGCTCAAAATTTTCCACCCTGTTAGGTTTTATAGATTGTGAAACTAATAGGGTGGACATTGTAATAGAATACCGAGCTTGGCCAGTAAGTGTTCAATACATTTAAACATAAAAACGTAATTAATTTTCCGAAACTTTTGAAGCCAAAATGTTGGAATGACCCAAATACATTCTGATGACACGAGTTCCACATATAAATAGATTCTATTCACTACTGGAACAAGCAGACTAGCTGTTTTAGTAGGATTGATTGCGTAATAAGAATCTTGAGAAGTTAGCAAAAACATTAGTGTAGAGGAGTAGTGTTAAAATGGCCTGCCACATGCGGGCACTGCACTGACATGGTCAACATGAGCGTTTCCTCATTTCAGCACTAACGCGGAGCTCCGGAGGAAATACCGTCCGACAAACACACACGACGCGGCTTCATGACGGATTTCTGCCAGGTATGTCTCATTATTTAACCGATTCTTCAGGTCACAGGGGATTCGATAAAGGCTCATCTATATGAAAGCCAAAGGGATAAGAGAAAATAAATTGTGAGCCTATGTCGCAGTGCATTATAGAAGTTACTACTACAAGGAAATGTAGACTAATTTAATCGTTGCATGGTGGTCGTGACACTTCGGGGTGTCCAAGGTGCGCACTGGAATACTGAACAGACACGACGCGCAAGAAAGAGACGCAGACAAGTTTCCACACGCAGGGTTCAGTCGTGTTCTGCACAGGAGACGCTCAGTGTGCTTACACTGGATTTATCACGTTTTTATTTACGTGAAAAACAGGCACAGAAGCGAAAACTGGATGTTTGAACGTTCACTTTTATTCACATCAGATTTCTGCTGCAATGTAAAAAAAAAACAAAACCTTGTGCGAGTTTCAAAAGTGGCAGCTGACAGCCACAGACTTCATTAATGAAAAAGCCAAGAAACACAGATTGTTGCATAACTAGTGTGTGTCAGCGGGGGTTGATTAGGAAACCTCCCAGACCCGGAGGGTGAACATAGACCCGATCTTTCTTCTAGATTTAGGGTTTTTCACCAAAACAAGAAATGCAAGTTTGTCCATATTTGGTTTAGAGCGCATAGATTTAGCAGTAGGCGTTTCTGATGGGTTTTCATCACTTTGTAAAACAAGTTGTCAGGTAACCTAACATGTGATTTATATGATAACATCTGATTATTTTATTCAAGTCAGACTTGTATTTTAACATTACTCACTCAGCCTTTGGCTTATATTGGGTAGAAATGTATTTGCACATTACCATTTTAGGACACTAAGGGAGATTGTATGTAATTATAGCTACTACGCACTGCATTAAAGTTTAAATATTGGGTTTTAAAAGTGCACATATATGCCTAGTCTATTCTTAGACTAGATTTTAGATTAGATTTCCCCTGATTTTCCCAATGTTTGTTTTCCTCACTTGTTTTGAATCTGTATCTTTGGAACTTTGATCTTAATCAAGGATGCAATTATTATTTTGGGGCGTTTTATGGCTGGAGATCTGATCCTAGATTGAGCAGGAAGTTTTCAGGTTTTGGAATGGCTCTTTACGTTCTTTCTTTGATCATGTGCAAAAGGGAATGAAAGCAAGCTCACGCTCAAATTTCAGACCTCTCTCACTTCAGCACGCCTTCACGTTTACAGAATAAAGTAGCTAACATGAGGTGATGGAAGATACAGTAGATGTTCTTCTTAAGCTAAATTGTTGCGAAATGCAGTGATGATGCAAAAATGACACTAATTGATGAGTAAAGATTTACTGGATGTGTGTAATTTGACACGGCTGAGGGACTCTTGCATCGGTGAAGTAAAAGTTAGGTTTTTGCTTTGCTATGAAGTCTATTGTTCTGCTCTGGGTTTTTTTTCCTGGTATGTTACTGTAGGAAGCTGAAGTGAGATGGGTGGGGTGGTATCTTGGAAAAGAACTCATGCAGGCTTTCAATCTCTGTTCCCTCTAAACACAGTTGATGTGCACTTTAAACAACGTGTGCTCTAAACACTTGAGTGTCCGGTGTGTTCAGTCAACTTCGGTTTGTCTTTATCATCTCAGAGTAAAGCAGATGGATTCTGTGTGTGTGTGTGTGTGTGGCGCACATGTGTCTTCTAGATACAGTTGCTTGATTGTATCTGTGTTATGTAAAATAACTTTTTTTCAAGAGGTATTCCCCGAGTCCCTTGTTTGTTTTTCCTCTTTCTGCTTCTAAGCTCTGATTGGCTGTCTGGCTTTTCCAGACAATGATTAAAAGTATTCAAATCAGATAAACTGCCATTTGCAGCTGCGCTCACGTTTCATATTTCACAGCACATTTACGTTATTTACATTGATTGCAATGCAGCTTGAAATAATCCACCTTCAATATCACACCATTTCGATTTATGCCGCACATTTTCTCCTCTGAAATGGATAAATGATTGATTATATGGGGCAACAGGCAGACAGAAATGCAAAAACAAGACCTTGTTTGTCTTTTCGCTCAATAAATAATCTTTCTCCTCCCAACTCTTTCTCATTCATTTTCTCATTTCTTCCACCCATAGTGACAAACCGTGTAAGCCATTGAAAACTAATTACACCACAGCTCAGTGTGGGGAATGGACTCATTATTGAAGAATGCATTAATATAATCACAGAAGGTTAACTGAGGTCCGGGCAGCGCTCCACACTATGTTCATGCTCTATGTTGCACATTGTGATCCAATGGTTTGTCCACACTTGGCTGAACTTTAAAGGGCTGTCTTATTTACATCTGTTTGAATTGCTAGAGCATTTAGTGCAACATTCTTTCTCATGTATGAAGCTCTGGCGTATCAGATGGGTTTGGGTTCCAGATGTTTCCCCGTCTGGGGACTGGTAAATGATTTCCAGATATGTGTCTTTTTTTCCCAGCTTGTTGTGCTGTCAGAGCAGTCATGAAATGTTTATTGAATGTAAATGATTATGCAAGTTTAGTGAAATACTGAAATAAGTGTTTTTCATTGTTTGGAGAAATAGGTCACTTACCACCATCCTGTGTTTCATAGGTGTGGACCTAATGTTAAGTCCAGTATGAGCGCTATACAGTAGCCCACAGCTTCCCTTTGGACACTGAAGAGACAGAGACAGCAGCATGGCTGTCTTCAAGCTGGATAATGTTGAAGACCTTTATGAGATTGGAAATGTTTTGGGAAGGTAAAGATATGCACAGCTGTTTATTGTCTGTCTTAGTCTCTTAACTGAAAAAAAAACTATCATGGTATAATACTGTAATATTGTCCAAACATCTGGATTGAGATTATTGTTGTTTTTTTAAAATGAAATGTGTTCATTAATTTAGCTTGGATCCATTCAATAGACAGTAAAACAGCAAAAACCTTGTTACAAAAAAGATATAAATAAATACTGTTCTTTTGAGCTTTCTATTCAATGAAGATTGAGAAACTGAACATACTACAATGATCTGGATCATGTCGCACTAAAAACGGTAACACTTTACAGTAAGGTTCATTAGTTAACAACTTTAGTGGATATGAAGTAAGAATGAACAATAATTCTGCAGCATTTATTAATTTTAGTTAATGCAAATTTCACTAAAATAACACATCCTTAATGAATGAAATATTCTTATTAAATGCTTTGTTCTTTACATAGTTGAATGTGCTGACAACAAAATCACACAAAAATGAATCAAATGAAATCTAATTTATGGAGTCACACTCAAAATTGAAGTGGAAAAACACACTACAGACTGATCCAACTTTGATGTAATGTCCTTAAAACAAGTCCAAAGAAACGCCACCCCACACTATTACTGACCCACCGCCAAACCAGTCAGGCTGGAGGATGTTGCAGGCAGCAGAAGGTTCAGACTCTGTCACGTCTGTCACATTTGTTCAGTGTGAACCTGCTTTCATCTGTGAAGAGCACAGGAGCCAGTGGAGAATTTGCCAATCTTGGTGTTCTCTGGGAAAATTGTTTTTGGTAAAAACATCAGCCAGAAAACACAGGAAGTGAGAAGTGGTCTGTGGTCAGCACCTCCAGAAGCACATCTTTATTGGGGGTGTCGTGCTAATTGCTTATGATTTCCACCTGTTATCTCTTCTATTCACACAACAGCATGTGAAACTGATCGTCAATCAGTGTTGCTTCCTAAGTTTGATTTCACAGTAGTGTGATTGCCCTTAAGGTTACATTGTGTTTCCCTTTATTATAACGTATATATATATTTAGAGAGAGATTTTAAAGGTTGTGTAACCAAAATATTAACCGTAAATACTATATAACATAACAATAATGTGATCATTTTCATATACATTGGTATTCAAATGTTATTTTAAAATTACCTTTAAAAATATCCATCTTGTAAAAGTTTAAACACAAAAAACATGTAAATGTGCATCTATTGCTTGGTTATTCCATTAAAATGAAAAACTGTAAATAAAACAGAATATATAAAATAAAGTAAAAGTAAAACTTACAGGTACAAAATGTGTTATTATTGTAATAAAATATCCAAAAATTACTTGCACAGTGATGTATATTCCATGCAGTTGTAAGCTTACATTACCTTTAGAAGATCTGTAGGATTTGTAAATTTAAGTCAGATTTAAGTCATGAACCGTCCCTGTTCCTTGTCGCCTATCGATGGCACCTTCCTCGCTTTGTGCTTATGAATACTACGGCAACACGCATGGACAAATGCGGAAGTGGTAGTTATTTACTGTGCATTTTCATATCATGGATCCTGATTACACTCACTGTCCACAATCCCCCAAAATGTAGCTGTATACAAACTGAGGCATGAAGGAACAGTCAATTTCAATTTCGAAATGGAGTCATTGCATCATTGAACTTCGCCTCCGTTGTTGTTTTTGAAAATGTGACCTCTAGTGGCTTACATATTGTGCCTTTAAAATAATTTACAGTGCCATAGATACATTTTTACCAGGCACATTATAAAGTAGGTCCACTATACTTTTACTTTTTTTTTACTGTTTTTCGGAAAACAGTTGAATAACTAATTCTAATCGTAACACAATTCTTAGTCTCCGTTAACTGTCTTCTGCCATCCTAGTGGTCACTTTGGGCAAGTGCGCGAAGTTCGGGAACGAGCCACTGGTGTTCTGTGGGCAGGGAAGTTCCTGAAGTTGAAGAAAGGCGCAGGAAGCAGGCTGGGCCTGGAGAGGAAGAGTGTGGAGAAGGAGGTGGAGATACTACAGGGCCTTCAGCATCAAAACATCATGGCTCTCAAAGATGTTTTCGAGAGCAGGGCCGAGGTGGTCCTCATCATTGAGCTGTGAGTATGCGTTTGTTTTGAAATGCATAAAAATATAAACAACACACCTACATTCTTCTTCTTTTGTGGATCTTATCTTGTTTGAATGTAGAATAAAGGGTGGCGAGCTCTTTGATTTCATCGCTGAGAAAGAAAACCTCACAGAGACGGAAGCCATTGAGTTCATGAAGCAGATCCTAGAAGGTGTCAGCTACATGCACCAGAAAAACGTCGCCCATTTTGACCTGAAGGTATATGCGAAGCCCGTTTTTATGCTAGCCTCCATCTAAGTCAGAAAACCAAACCTATCCACCACAGGCAGTTTCAGATGACCTACGAAAGTTAATTTTAACTGTATGTAGTGAACCTGTCACTTCCTATAAACATTTCAAAATGGTAATGAGGAAGTAGACAGTGTACCTTTCTCACACAAGCTGTCACCTCTGACCAGAATGAATGTGACACTATTCAGACAAACGTGTGATCACAACCCTTAAATCCACTACATTTTTTAAATATCTGCCGTATTTGTCTGTCTTCAAGCATTTCACCGACCTCAAAACCTGTGTACAGGTGAAATACACCGTGGTTAAAAAATGTACAAGATAATTTACAATAAAAATAAATACATTTGTGTCGTGTGTAAGGCAAAAGACATGTTCTTATCCTCCTCCTTGTTCTTCAGCCGGAAAACATCATGCTGTCGGACAAACACGCTCCCAGTCCTGACATCAAGATCATTGATTTCGGCATGGCTCATCGCTTCGTTCAAGGAGAAGAGTATAAGAGTTTAGGTGGAACGCCTCAGTATATTGGTGAGTGGTTCAGTCTGTGTGGTTTTGAGTTCAAGTAAGTCTGTTCATTTAAAAGCCACAAAGCTACATAAATACAAAATTAAAAACCTGAATGCTTATTCAAGACCACGAGTGTGAGGTATACTCTACTACTGAGGCCGGAAACGTAAGCCGTTTATTTATGATGCCGTTATTGCCGTGAAGTTCATGAGCTTTCTGATCCTGCATAAACAACGGAACATGTTCAAGGCCCAGAAGGACATCCTTAAAAATAGCCCATGTGACCAATATTTTATGAAGCTATGAGAATGCTTTTTTGTGCACGAAGAAAACAAAAATAACAGCTTCATGCAACAATTGTACAAAAAGTACGTTCGTGTTTTCTTCTGTTGAGGTCACATTGATCAATGTTCTTACTACCTTTCTGGGCCTTGAACATGTCAGAAAGCTCTCAGATTTCATTTTAATATCTATATTTGTGTTCTAAAGATGAACAAAGTTCTTATGGGTTTGGTACTTCATTTTTGAAGTGAACTAACCTGTTAATGTTCATTGATGTTGGTAACAACCCTCCGTACTCAAGGGGGGGTGATAGAGTTACCTTCAATTTCCTGTTCTGTTAAACTGGTTTTGTTATTATTTAAGTTGCAAACAATAAATATGTTGACAGTTGAGTGTGCGCTTTTATATTTACTGACTCATAATAATAGTGCCTGCATTTACAGACCTGTGTACAGTATGTTTGGTGAAGTGTGTGTGTGTGTGTTCATGTTGAGTTTGCATCCAGCTCGAGTGTGTGTTTGTCTCTACACCTGCTTCTGTTTCTGCTCGCATTATGTTCCTGCCTTTGGCAATATGCACAGTTTTTTATTTCTAGCTGTCTCCATGGAGACTAACCTCAGATGAAATGGCAGAGCTGCGTAAGTTCAGCTGAAAATTGAGTGGACAGGAGCAGAAATATCTATCGTGAGATCACACATGTAATGTCACTGCTGATGTCCTTGAGTCATTTAACAGCTCATCAATTCCTTTAACCCAAAGGAAACATGGTGAAATGTGACACAGACACACACATCTGACTACACTCATCAGTGTGCTTTTAAATACTGACCTTGGCAGATCGCAGATGTATGGGTATTCTGTCCGTGTGGTCTGAAACTGTGTACTTCGAGTACTTGTTTTTTTACAACCGTTACCCCAGGATTCTCGTCACTTTGGCTAACGTTATCCGCAAGTGATAAACGTTCTAAAAACATTAGAATAAAAACATTATAATTGTGTTTTTAGTGGAACGTTTTAAAAACGTTGGCATTAGAAACGTTGTTAATATAACGTTCTAGAAACGTTAGGTTAAAAACTATATCATTGTGTTGTTGGTGGAACATTTTAATGTTTTTAATAACGTTCTTAGAACATTAATATAACAAGAGACTAAAACGTTCTAAAAACGTTCTACATGGACGTTTTAAATGTATTAAGAACGTTCAAACAATAATATTTTTTACCAACTTAATGGTGACGTTATGGGTATGTTTATCCCAAAAATTGTTAGCTGGGACCAATAGTGATCATTTTTTTATGCAAAACGGAATAGGTTTTAATTATGATTTTAGACAAGCTAACAAATAATCAAATGTTTTTAACAGTAAAAGTATACATAATAAATTCTAACAATATCTTAAATAAAATAATGTCATTTTAAAATAATAATAGCAAAAATTATGTTTTTGTAATAGATGTAAATAAGTTGCTAATATTTTCCATAAATTATTAAGCTTCAAATATAAACAATTTCATATAAATATATATCTGTACCCTGCTGAATAAATATAAATGTACAGAGAAAACGGTGAATGTTGGGATTTCTCCAGAAGTAGTGTGCTACTTGATATGAAGCAGACCCTCGTGTTTAAAGTGACTAGCACTTAACTTTTCATGAGGACGTCCTTTGTGGACAACAAGAGCTCAAGTGTTTTTCTAAGCACATCTGGGGATTGGCTGAACTGTGATTTCAGTATCGCTCCACTTTCTGAGTCAGCCCTAGTTTTGGATGAACCTTTTTAGCTGCCAAAATCACCACCGCTTTGACGTTTAAAACACGTTTCATTTTATAGACAAACAAGTTCGTCCACTTTAAAGGGGCTAGTTAACCCCAAAAAATGTGATTTCCTCATATCCCTCATATTGTTCTATTGTTCCAAACATTTGTGTTCAAAAGTCATGAGGGTTGCGGATAAGTCACGAAAGCATTTTTTTTTTTTTGTTTGTTTGTATGGTTTCCAGTCACGTAAAGGACTGGAGATAAACAGCAGATGCCTTCAAAATGAAATTTAAATAAAACATTTTTAATTAAATAAATAAATAATGTTTATAAACACATTTTGGGAGAAGCACGCCAAACACGCTTATTCTAGTCGATATTAATGAGGAAGTGTGAACTTGTGAAATGTACATTTCTTTACATAAATGCAAACCTTAGGAATTATATTTTGGAATTATGTATTGATTTTAATAAATAGATTTTTAAATTATATATATATATATATATATATATATATATATATATAAAACCAAATATTTAGTGCTGTCAAATGATTGTTCACAATTAATCGCATTCAAAAACTTTTTTTTTTTACATAATATATGTGTATGTATTGCTTTTATTATTTAGATATAAATACACATATACAGCATATATTTGTATATATTTGGGTTTAAACTTTTTGGTTTTGCATGGAATTATGTATTAATTTTATTAAATAGATTTTTTATTGTGTTTATTATTTATATATAACTATAAAGACAAATACAGCATAGCATTTTTTTACATGTTTATATGTATTTACATATATATATATATAATATATAATTTATATAAATATATTTAATAATTCTATAATTATGTAAACAATACATATATATTTTTGGGATGTGGTTAATATTCTATTTGTGTTTACAATAGTTTGCAAAATATTTTCACTTTTTCAGTGTTTTTTTGGTTAAACGTCTTGTTAGTGTGGTTTCCAGTCACATAAAGGACTGGAGATTAACAGGAGATGCCTTCATGTTTAGTTTATTTGCTAGTCATCTACTGTAAACCATCTCCTGCTGGTTTTGTATCAAATTAAAGTGAAGCTTTGTTCGTATGAAACTCGGTGGGGATCTTCTGTGGTTCATGTAAGGGCAGAAACATGTGCTGTTGGTTTTAAATAATGCACTTAATGGTGTAATTCTGTCCGTTTGACTTCTCCAACTCTGGACAAAGCTCTCTGATACGTTTCATTAATGCAATAAAAAAAGTTGCAACTCAAAAAATGTGAAGAATTTATGAGAGCCAACAGAAGAGTGTGAGGTTTTTTTTTTTACTTGACATAAGACTTTGTTTCTCTCCATCTGTTTCAGCTCCTGAGATTATCAACTACGAGCCTCTCGGTACAGCAGCAGATATGTGGTAAGTCTTACAAACACATATACACACATGGAAACACAGTGTTGGAGAGCATAAGGGAGTTTACAGGCGTGATCAGACTTGATTTGTCGTTCTGCAGCATCCCCAGGTACTCATTAAAGTGTGTGCATCTGTCTCAGCGTGTATAATGTACGGCGCAAAGGTTTTAGGCAGGTGTGAAAAAATGCTGAAAACAAAGAATGCTTTCAGAAATATTAATGATTGTTTATTTTTTGTCAATTTACAAAATGCAAACAAAAGAGAAATGTAAATCAAATCAATATTTGGTGTTACTACCTTTTGCCTTCAAACCAGCATCAATGCTTGTAGGAACACTTGCACAGAGTCAGCCATTTCTGGAAAAAACTCTGATACCAAGGTGAGGTTGTGAAAGAAAGTTTCATGATTGAGCACAGCAACAAGACACAAGGAAGTTCAAGGTAACACAAGGTATACTGCATCAACAAGGTCTCTCCCAGACACAGATTTCAAAGCAGACTGGGGTTTTAAGATGTGCTGTTCAAGCTCTTTTGAAGAAGCACAAAGAAACGGGAAACGTTGAGGATCGTAGACGCAGTGCTCGGCCAAGGAAACTTCAGCTACTGTCCAGAGACGTCTGGCCAGAAGTGGTCTTCATTGAGGGGTTGCAGCCAAAAAGCCATACCTTTGACGTGCATGAAAACACAGAAACTGGGCTGCAGAAAAATGACAGCAGGTGCTCTGGACTGATGAGTCAAGATGTGAAATATTTGGCTGTAGCAGAAGGCATTTATTCGTCGAAGGCTGGAGAGCGGTACGATAATGAGTGTCTTCAGGCGGAGCATGGGGGAGGTTCCTTGAACGTTTCAGGCTGCATTTCTGCAGATGGAGTCGGAGATTTGGTCAGGATGAATGGTGTTCTCAATGCTGGGAAATACAGGCAGATACTTATCCATCATGCAATACCATCAGACAGGCGTATGATTGGCCCCAAATTTATTCTGCAGCAGGACAACGACCCCAAACATGCAGCCAAAGTCATTAAGAACTATCTTCAGCGTTAAGAAGAGCAAGAAGTACTGGAAGTGATGGCATGGCCCCCACAGAGCCCTGATCTCAACATCATAGAGTGTGTCTGGGATTACATGAAGAAACAGAAGGATGTGAGAAAGCATACATCCACAGAAGATCTGTGGTTAGTTCCCAAGACGTTTGGAGCAACCTACCAGCCGGGTTCCTTCAAAAACTGTGTGCAAGTGTACCTAGAAGAAGGGCAAAGGGTGGACACACCGATTATTGATTTGATTTCGATTTCTTTTTTGTTCATTCACTGCATTTTTATGAAAATCAATGTTTAACACTTTTAACACGGCATGTTTCACACCTGCCTAAAACTTTTGCACAGTATTTTTACTTCATAACATGCAGCTGAATATGGAAGCCAAGTGCAAAACTTTGTTAGATGGCGAACAATTTTGGTTTTTGACAAAAAGCAGTATCTATCATCTGCTGCACCAGAGACAGCAACTCATGTCTGGTTAGCATAACACATGTTCGGTTTACGTCTCATTCGTTCCTGAAGCCCAGCTGGTGCAGCATGGCACAAACAAAGCAGAGGACATGGCTTCGATGATGCACATGTGAAAAATGTAGTTTGATGAATATTTGTACTTTTTTTCTTTTTTTTTGCTTTCAGTTAATGATGATTAATCATGTTCTTATGATGTTTTTCAGGAGCATTGGTGTCATTACCTACATTCTGTAAGTAATCTTCCTTTCTTAATCATATGGTAACACTCCTGACAGTCAAATCCTTTAAGAATCGGTCTGCAGGCCAAAGCGCTGCTCCAAATATTCAGTTTTTAACTCTGAATAAAGCCTCTCTGTTAGACAGGCGATGTGCTTCTTCAGGTTTATAGGTCAGGTCCTGTGAGATGAGATCAGTCGTGTCAGAAGTGAAGTACACCAGATGTGGAGCAGATAACCTACAGACTAGTAATAGCCTTTATCTTCATGCAGGGATTTTAATGGTGCTGTGCATATTTTTTTAAGTGTTAACATTTTTCACAGACAAAATATAAATCTAAGCTGTTTCAAGTAAAGCAGGGCCTTTTGCAGAGATTTAGCAGGAAGAATATGTGTGGAAATGCTTGTGTTTTTATGGAAGCTATGAAAACAAAGGCTTTTCTTAATATATTTATGGCATTAGTTTGAGCGGCTTGTCACCGTTCCAAGGAGAAACAGACGAAGAGACGCTGAGGAACATCGTGGCAATGAACTATGAGTTTGAGCCTCACTTCTTCAGCCAAACCAGCAACATGGCTAAAGATTTCATCCAGAAACTGCTAGTTAAAGACCAGAGGTAACAACAATCCGATTATACACACATCACAAATTTTTAAGATTTCAATGTATATTAAAATAGATAATAGTTATTTTACATCACAATAATATTTCACAATATTACATTTTTTTTCCTGTATTTTTGATCAAAAAAATACAGCCTCGATGAACATAAACATCTTTAAAAAACATTACTAATCTTACCATTTCCAAACTTTTGACTGGGAGTAAATTGACTGGGAGTCAATTTGTGATTCCGGTTATTGTAATATATATATATATATTACAATAATCGGAATCACAAATTGAATAGTTTTACCAAAACATTTAAAATATGTGTTGTTATTATTATTTTGTAGAATATTTATTCCTTGTTTTTAATAGATTGTTTGAAAATATATTTTTATCAAAAGATTCCCGTGCTGCTCTGCTTTGAGGGAATAATGTAAGCTGTATTTTAGATCTATTTATGTTTATGTTATCATTGTGTATTTGTGTTTAGTGACAGAATGACCGCAGAAGATTGTCTCATTCACCCCTGGATTAAGGTGAGATGTGTGAACTCATAGTACTAGTGCTGTAAGACTTTTTACTTTGATCGCTCACTAACTGTTCTCCGCATCCATTTCTCTTTTAGCCTCTCAATAGAACTCAAATAGCCAAGAGGAACCGCTCGTCCATCAACATGAAGAACTTCAAGAAGTTCAATGCGAGGAGGAAATGGAAGGTCGGTGTTCGTGTGACTGCTGTGGGTTTTTTAAACAGGGTCAGAGAAACCTGCTATTGGCTGGAGAGTGCAGACACTCCTCACCCACAAACCAACGTCCTCTGTCACTGCCTGTGTGTCTCACTGCATGCTTTGTCTTTTATGTCTTTCTCAGTCATTCTGTGGTATTAATGAATGCTATTTTCATCATATCAGCCTCCCATTTTTTATTTTAACCGGCAGCTGCTTTTATTAGCCCTTTTTTCCTATCTCTTAAAGAGATAGTTCACCCAAAAATATGTTATTTATTCCATTTTTTTCATGTGTCCAACACGGGACTATAAAAAAAGCAACAAAAATGACTCAACTGTTCCTTTAAGTGTCTGAACACTACTTCAGCTGACTCTTCTCTAAACTACCAGAGCTGTTAGTAAAGAGAGACACCTGCTGTTCAGAAGAAACTCTGTCGTTATTGGCTTTTCCTCCGTCTGGGTTCTGATCAATATTTAGTATGGATAGGCTATTACCAAACTAGTTGTTTTTCTCACCACACAGATGTCCTTTAACATGGTTTCAGCTTGTAATCGGTTTTGTCGAATGCAGTTACTGTGTAAGGCCCGCGGTCCGGAGCAGCAAGAGCTGGTAGGAATAAGACTCTTTCAAATTATTTCTGCTTAGTTCACTTTATGATGTGTAATTTACATCTTTTTAATCTTGTTAAAATCAACTTCATCTGTTTTATCCCAATCAGAGAGACTGTGAGAGCGATCAGGAGGACACCGGCACCAAACCTGCCTCTCTCTTACGCAGACGTCTTAGTAGCAGTTCATAAATCTTATCAGGAGAGGAAGTCACCAACCACAAGCATCTCCCTGTAGCGAAGCAGCGGCGCTCGTTCGACCTGCAGGACTTTGTTCTGCCAGCAGGGGGAGTCACAGGCCGCCATCACAGGATTTCTTTCCCCATCCGAAGGCCTTGAACCTCAGTGCATGCAATCGCCCAACCACCAGCTGCGTATCCAGTTACAGAGGATGACCACATCTGAAAGAGCGATGGGGTCAGGAGATCATTGTGCTTTTCTAATATGCAAGCGTGTTCATAGAGTTCTACCTCTGAGAGAATGAGTGTGATGCTTCTACCTGAAGTGCTGTTGACAGGAGGGTCAGGTGTCTTGAAGGATTTTACTTAAACGAATAGGTTTGATTTTATATACATGCTATATACACTACTGTTCAAAAGTTTGGACAGGTTCAAAATGTCAGTAACGAAAAGTCTTTAGCATTTAGCTGGTTTTTTTGTACAAATAAATACAATATTAAAGTTCAAAATTGAAGTTTAATGATCAACGAATAAGCATATTAAAATAATTTCTGAAGGATCAATGATGCTGAAAGCTTAGGAAGATTACAACAACCCCCAAGTTTTTGAACGGTAGTAAATTTAAGTACAGTATATTCATTTTTCATCAGGGCACACACATGCATATATATATAATATAAAAAGATGTAACATTTATATGTTAAATATATTTATCATAATATAAATTATATGAATATAAATACATATATAAATAAATATATATATGTGGAAATATTTATATATGTGTGTGTCTTTATGTATGAAAAATGTATAAATACAAAATAGACATGCACAGTACACACACATATATAAACAAAAACTTTTATTTTGGATGTGATTGGATGGTTAGATTACCCAGGACTAATATATATATATATATATATATATAAAATTTTAATATATCAAAGCCCCGTTTATACTCGGTACTAACATCTAGCTCAAATACATTCAGCAGCTTGTAATAGGAGTTCAAAGGAAGGTCTCTGATGATATACGTCACTTAAAAATATTCAGATTTACAATAAATATTTTTATATTTATTTAGATCCGAGACGGATCTTAACACCAGGTGTAAACGGGGTCATAGTTAATGTGCTTCAAGAAAAACAAGAAAACCAAATTCTTAAGGGCTGAGTGCCTTAAAATATATATTTTCTGTCCTAAATTAGACCAGCAGAGGCCAAATGTTACTCAACCAGTCGCCTTTTTTCTCTAAATAGTAGTTCAAATATTAAAAGTGTGAGTTTAATATCAAGGCATCTTCATTATTATTACTACATCTCTGGTGTTCATTCATGACAGATATATATATATATATATACACAGCTGTTATACATCATGTGCTTATAGACTCTCCTTATCAAGATTAATCAGAGATTTCATGTGAAGAGCCTCTTTAAATGTACTTGAATGGTGTCATGCAGTGTTGAGCTTTATGAAATGCTGCTTGAATTATTCTAGACACTAATTGTTGCCTTTACTTTCAGAGTCTCGAGAATCTTTATTATGTTAAACTACTCTTTCTTTCTAAGGATACCGGTCTTCCTTGTAGATTTAAAATCACTGTTTAGTTTGAGAAGTCTTCCATTATCCAGACATTACAACATTTTACCCTCCTACACTCTTGCCTGTAGAACTTGTAATGTGAATATCGCACAAATTAATATTATATATTGTTGTCATGATATATTTTGTATACTATACCTGACTTGCGAGAATGTTACTGTGTCTTCTGTTGTGTAACATTTGCCTGAGGGTGTAAATCCTGTAATATTATTTAGGCCTAATATCACAATTTCAAATATGTCAACAGACCACTGTTTTGTATCTGCACCATTTTATTTTTTATTATTTCTATTTATGTTTTTTTTTTAATTCAGTCATTAGTGAGTGAGATTTTTTTCTTATGCAGTATTTGTGTGTCTCATTTGTGTATTTGTGAGCAACAATTTGGTGTGTGTTTGTTGAGAATATTATCTTAGTTATTAAAGTTAAGCAATTTGGTGCATGCGGTTTTACAGTTTAATGTATGTCCTTGGTTTGTTTGATACTGCTTGGTGTAAATTAAAAGCAGACTGTCTGAACAACTTTTCTGTAACACAATCATTTTGGTTTACAATCATCATGCAAAAATCTATTAATAAACTGACAAAACAATAACAATTATAATAATAAACATTTGCTTAGTTCTTCCCAATTGTTTGATAAATAATGAAAATGCATAGGACATAAGCTTGACTTCTGACTAATTACACGACTCATTCTATAATTGCGAATACATTTGGTGTCTGAAGTCTGTTTTCGTCAAACTCTGTTACCAAGGTAGAGTAACAGTGCTGATAATAGTGTAACAGAACTGAGTTTTATTTAATGTTTTCCAAAAACTCCATAAATGCTAAGAACACATGATTAAAAGAGCTTTAAATAACCCAATGTGAGATCAGTAATAAATTCTGTTTACTACACTGTGATATTGTGGTAAAAGTGTTGATCTTATACAAAATACGTTTTTAGATGAAAATATTTTCTCAGAGAGAGCACAGATACTTTTCAGTGCTTCAGATCTTATCAGTGAGAGAAAGTGACATCATTTCCTGTAACTTACACAATTCTGAGATAATTCTATCAATTTAAAAACAAAATATGGTTTGGTAACAGAGTTGACACAAGATTTACGGACACACATTTGAATAATTTTAAGTAATTTAATGTTGTAGAATTAAGTAAGTAACTATTTAGGGCTTTCGTAAATAAAATGAATAAAATGTTGCCAAAAGTAAAGAATAAAATATTTTGATTGAACATTGATACAGGATGGAAAAAATACATTCAGCTACTTAAGACACTTTTAAAAATAAATTATTCTGTTGTTGTGGACCGTAACATCTTGTAATTCATAACAATTAGTAAATAATTATAATAAATAAAGTAAAATAATAAACTAATTTAACCATTTGAAAAAAAGTAGAAAAAAATAATGACTATATATATATATATATATATATATATATATTCTTTATTAATTCCATTAGTAAGAACAAATGTTCCTTCATTGTCTTAAACACACGTGAAATGTGTTGTCTTAATTACATTTTTTGGATTACTTTATTTAATTTTGGATAAATACAGTCCTTTTTTATTGCAAAACTGTTAGAAACATACAAAACTGGGGAATGATCCATGAATATATTCCTAAGGAAAAATAATTGACAGATTAATTGATTATGGTGTTTATTTATACAGAATTAATCAAATTAATTTGTTAATTAAATTACTTTTACCAAAGTTATGACAGTACATGAAGAATCTGGCACTCTTCTGTTATTTGTAAGATAAACCCAGTCCTGCAGAGTACACCTGGGTGATGTCGTCACGGATGTGGGCGTGGCCTCTGTGCTGGTCAGCAGGAGTGAGCTCAGTAACTCTCGAGCGCGTTTGTTACCGGAGTTTGTCCGGTAACTTCATCAGTGAAACCATCTGATAAGATAAACACACCAAGAGGATTTTATACGTTTCATAGCAAACCTCGAAGAGCTTCTGGATGAAATGAACAAAAAGACCTTAGGACATAATAAACAGAACATCACAGCAGACGAGTAAGTTACTAAAAGTTTTTATGAAGTGGGAACATACTTAGAGACTGCCTTGGAAATGAAAAAGTGTAAAGAAATAGTTTTAAAAAAGTTTATTAACTAGTGCCTTGTTCAGAGACATTATAAGCTCATGTGCTGTACATTTCCTGCATTATACAGTGTTTTATTTTCTCATTTAAAATGTATAAATGTTTAATCATCTTTTATGTTGTTTGTTAAATGCAATGGTGTGTGTGTGCGTTACCGGTTCTGTATTCATTCTGGAAACAATGACAGCAGTTCAGAGTAAAGAGAAGGATTAGGAGCAGGAAATGCTGTCTGGAGGTTGAGAAGGTGCAATTGAGTGTGCGAGAGAAAGCTCTTTGTGCCTGGCCCTATATCTGTAATCTCCAGGGGCCCCTGTGCTACCTGAGACCTTTGTGTGAGGGCCTGCTGGTTTTCTTACCTATAGAGTTCTGTTTAAAAACATGACTTCATGGAGAGAGAGAATGAGCAAAGAGGATTGAAGCAGGGAAAGCAGCTAGGAGTGACACGACACAGAAAGCATCTTACTAAGCAGGATCAGGATCTCTGAGATGAGGAAAGTGACAGATAACATCAAAGAAACAAGCATTAAATAATACATCATTGATTGTGTGTATGTAGCACTACTGTTTTTAGATGAATGTTATATATATATATATATATATTGCAATAATTCATATAAATATTTGTATTTATTAAAATGATCTAATAATTTAATAAACTAAGAAAATATTGATACTGACCTATAAAAACGGCATACATGGCAATAACAAAATAGGAAATCATTAAACAGAGGTCAGCGAACCCTGTGTATGTGTGTGGCCTGAGTCTGAAGTGTGTTAACAGCACAGTTGTTGTTGGTGATTACGTGGGGGTTTTTTCCTGCTGCAAATATGATGGGAATGCTTTAACTTTAAAATCAGTTCCAGCTGATTTTGCCGACTTACAGATCAGACCTGAGATTCTCAGGAAGTTGATCTGATTGCAGATGCATTGATTTCTTAAAAGGAAGCTTCTGAGGCGAGTTTATTCCCTGCGTTCGTGTGTCGTTGCTTGTGACCTTGTTGAGTTTCTTGGTTTAATGATGTTGTTGTTTAAATAAGATCTGCTGTATATATTTGAGAACTTGAGGTGCTTTTCGTTGGTTAATCTTGAGTTGATCAAAGTCAGGAAACCTCTTAACCTCGGGAAACAGAGATCTAGTCATTAGTAAGAGCTGTTCAGCATGCTAAAGAGTCCCCACTGAGAATACATGCAACCTTCTTCACAGCGAATAAGAAAAGGAAGAAGGGAGAAGTAGAATTGGGGGTGACAAACAGGAGGGGGTGGAGGGCATGTTTATAGTCACTGGGTGACTGACAGCACACAAGGTGGTGGTGATGGGGGGGTTTAGACATCTTGCAAGTGAGGAAAATGAAGGAAACCAAGTACTTTGCCCCCATTGTTTATATTAAATATTACATTTGGATTTAAAGAAAATATAGTCTGCCCAAAAAGTGAACATTCTGTTATTTACTCAACCTCATGTCTTTCTTTTTTCTGTGGAACACACAAGGAGAGTGTTGGTCACCAAACAGCCTCGGATCTCATTGACTTTCATGTAAACAGAACTAAACAAAACCTGAAACTGCTTGATCACCAACATTCTTCAACATATCTCTCATGTTCCACGGAAGACAGAAAATCATATGGGTTTGGAATGACAGGAGGGTTAGAATACTTCTTTTTGTCTGGACTATCCCTTTATTTAACACTTTATCTTTAATATAAGGTCAAAGATGAAAAAGGATTTAACCATTAAAATAATATGTGTAATACTGCTTTTAAATGTTTTTATGTTTCAATTTGTTGCTATTTTGTTTTTGTTTTTCTGAGCCAAAAATAAATATCACACATTTTTACTGATTTATTAAATGTAGTCACTAAAATGTCAAGCATTGTAACAATCTTGCCAGGCATATTTACAATAAAAATCAATTTGTGACATATTAAAAGACTTATACTTTCACCACAAATATTAATTAGTTGTCATTTTGTATTTTCTAGGTTTGCCACTATCCTAGGTTTTACCAATATGTTTTTCTTTTACTAATTTAAAACACAATAACATTTTATTTGCTTCCGTATTTTTTTAATATATATATTTTAATATGTAATAAGTCAGAACAAGCATGTTGTTTGAATTTTTACACAAATATTGTGTTACACTGAATGACTTATTTCAACCACATTTTGACATTTTATTCTCCAAAAACGTTAAGTAAGACACATTACTTTCATTGAATCTGCTTTCTATGGACATAAAATCACTTTAGTGAGTTTCTTTTGATGCGGACATCTTTGGCCCATAAATAATAGAGGTTTGCAGTGACATGAAGGTGAATAAACGATGAGAGAAATGTAATTTTGGGGTGGACTGGATCTAAACAAAAAAATTTCTTTCCGAAAAAAAAAGTCATAGAGGTTTGAAACGAGTACAAAATTACTTTTCGAGTTTTCCTGGTCACTTAAAAAAATAAATTGGCTTTTTGGCACTGCAGATCACAAAATAGTACAATTCAGAGGCTCCACTGAAATGTCAAAAGTGTGTTGGCTGCAGGTTTGGATTGCTCATGTGTGCCAGTGATGCACCTGCAGTCAGCACACACACTAACACACACTCTCACGCAGCTGCCTTACTCATTCTACACTGTACTTTCTCCTATTGTCCGGCGTGTTTGTTCTTTGGGAGAGGGACCCAGTATGAACATGACATCAGTGGATAATGAAAGAAGGGAGGGGAATATCAAAACACTGGCTGTAAGAACGTGGCAGAAAAGCTTGGAAAGAAAGCTGTTGCTTTTCTCCATCACAACAGACTGTGACGTGATTCTTAGAGAGTAATGGACAATACATGCTTTGTTTTACTGGATGCAGGTTTTATTTTGCATGTAGGTTTCTTACTTTTGAACTTAGTTTGCCCAAATCCTGTCCGTTCCAAAACCATTAGACCTTTGTTCTTCTCCAGAACACAAATGAAGATATTTCTGATGATATCAGAGCGCTATCTGTCCCTCCAGACACCTAGTAAAAACATGGTAAAGTGTCACATCAGTGGATCGACTTTTTTTGCAATGCTACAAAAATATTTTAGAGGTAAACAACCACAGATGACCTTCATGTGCGTGCTCTCCTTCAGATGTAAACAAGACTGATTGAGTCAAATACGCTGGAATGTGTGTGTGTGTGCTGTGATACTCTCTAAAAGGCAGAAGACATAAATAATTTTTTTTTCTTTGTGGAAAATAAGCATTCTCCTCGGACAGGGTTTCTCAAATCTTACCCTGGAGGTCCAAGGCACTGCAGAGTTCAGCTCTAACCCTGATCAAACACACCTGAACATGTTAATCAGTGTCTTAAGGGTCATTAGAGAATCACAGGTAGATGTGTTTGATCAGCGTTGGAGTTAAACTCTGCATTGGACCTCCAGGGTAACATCTGAGAAACCCTGTACTAGATCTGGATCATTTCAGTTGTGTTGCTGTCTATGGAGGGACAGATAGAAATAGTTATAAATATCTTCAGTTGTGTTCTGAACATGAACGAAGGTCTTATAGGTTTGGAACGACACGAGGGTGAGTAATTAATGACAGAATTTTCACTTTGGGGTGAACTAACCCTTTAAAGTAGTTTGTCAATAATACTACTAATGCATGTTACTGGCTTAACCAGTACTGACTATCTGTTTATTGGACCGATGGCAGATGAACAGCAGTAAAAAATCACACACTTCCCCTTTAAAAACATCAGATACTGTATGTTCAATAAATATACACGGTCCACTTCCACGCCTCTCTGCAACGAATCAGGAGGTAATCTGATCTGTCCATTGTTTGGGGCTAGACTCTAAAGTTAGGGTGGAGAAGAGGGGTGATTGTACACAAGAAAGAGTAAATGTATTACTAAGAGGACTGGGAGAGAGATGAAGGAGGGGTCAGAGGGTGTAGAAAAGACTGAAAGTTGTTGTTCTCGTGTGTCTGGAGGAAAAAAAGTGCTGGCTTTCTTCATGGTGACATAATGTGATTATGTTATTATCAGTAATCTTGTGATGATCTTGTGGAATTTTAAAAGCTATGACATTTGTGTCGAGTCCAAAATAAAGCCACACCTGCCAGAGGTGACAAATATCAAAACTGTATTTTCCGTTATTTTTATTCAGAAATGTTTGTTCCTGTGACAAATTTAATTATGTAAAGATTTTGTCTTTGTTCTAAAAAAAAAAAAAAAAAAAAAAAAATGTAAGGAAAGGAAAAACAAGGCACCCCAGATAAACTGGATTTTCCAGAAAACATTTTCTTCTATTGTCGTGAATCCGATCTTTTGAATCGGATCACATGCTCAGATTACAAGCGGAACTGATTCTTTCATGAATCGACTTGATTGGGGATTGACTCTGAGCTGTCAGTAAATTATGATTTTTAATATAGTCCACAAGTTGTATGAGCCACTTTTTATAGTGCTTTTGTTTCTTTGCCACATTGACGTAAAACAGTTCATGTACGATAAGCATTATATACAGTTTGATGTTTATAGGAAACAAAACAATGAACTTTGACCTCTTCGATCGCTAACTTCTACATCCTCGTATACAGTCCGCTCACTTTCTCTCGTGCTTGCACACAAAGGTGCGGAGCAGCTGGCCTTATCTCAGACTCTGCATGTACATTCATGGACGAGTTATTTGCAGAGCATTACTCCCTTTTAATGTTTGCTGCTGCAGACAGGACTTCTAGAGTGCCACAGCAGCCCTTTTACCTTTCATATGTGTGCTTCACCAGCTATTCGTATTAGAATAGGAATAAAGAAAAGGATGGAAGCTGAACCACTCCAGATGATTTCAAAACGGTGTTATGTAATAGAGGCCGAGGGGAAGAACGGAAGAGGGAGGTAAACTGAGAGATAAACATTCCCCAAAGCTGCTCCCAGACCATCATTTGATTTCCATAAACTCCCTGTAACACTGTGAGGTTGTGAAATGGCCCAGCTTTTATGATGGGATGAATTCCAATCTTTTACAGCAGCTGTAAACCGTGATATGAGGTCAGATATCACTGCAATGCTAGAAATTCTGGTAACATCTAATTAACTGGTTTCATGAAAGTCAAAAATATTTGATATGACTGAATAATGTTAGGTTACACCAACAATAGTCATTTTTAAGCGTCATATCAGGTTCTTACATCTGGAAAGGATATGATAAACACACCAGGTAAAACTGCACAGAATTATTTACACTATAGGAGAGATCTGAGACATGTCTGTGCTTGTAAGCAGCTGGCTAGCATCCAGCGAATAAAAACTAATCAGCACAACCATATAATGCCCACAGCCTTGTGCAAGCACTGATACACCACTCACACCCACATTACAGGTGGTGTATACTGTTCAGCGTTGAGGAAGCTACTTTGAAACTGAAGAGTTACTCATAATTTCATGTTGTCCAGCTACAGTTTTAAGAGACACTGGAGACAAATAAAAAATGAGATTTGACATACTTTTTGGTTTTTCATAAACCAGTATTTTTTCAGACTAGTGTAAAGAAAACACCTAAAAGACACTGTTCATAGCACTTTATCTATTTATATCAATAGATTTCAATTAATTAAAGGCTGTTTTCTCAAAATATGTTTTTTTTCTTCTACACTCATCATATCTCTCCACTTCAGCAGTACTTACACACACCAGACTTCACATTTATATCCGTCAATATCCTGAAGGTTTTTAAAAAGGGGTTTGTTCATATATAATTGGCTTGATCATATATATAACAGTTTATTCCTCCAGAAAACTGTCAAAATATATTGTTGTTATTGTATTGTTTGCATTGTAAGTATTTTCTGAAATATGGAGCGCCCAAAACTCTGTAAAAACTTGAATATGTCAAAAAATGTATTACGAATTTTGAAACTGATGTCATCCAGTGTTTAGATTTTTGTTCTATATTTCTAATATTTCATTAATTGATACCTCACTTTCATATTTAAACTTAATATTTTATAAAACGTGTAATACAAAAAATGTTTGCAATTATCAGTGTAATCAATTAACTAGTTAAGTTTAATTAATTAAATTTTTATTTTTTTACCCCATTCACCTGCAGTGTCTCATCTTAAAAGCATTAAGTATACTATTGACTACAAACAAAAAAGTAGTGCATTCAAATAATTGAGCAATAAATATTTTTAGAACTAAAAAATATAACATGCAGTGAATGCAGCACCCATTTACAATGTAAAGTCTGTTATTTTAATTCTTGAACCATGTACCAGAAATGTAAAGTCATATTTTGATCTGTAGGGGTCGCAGTGAAGCTATAATCTGAGTATGGGCCCTGAGGAGCTGCCAGACCTTATGGACACGGTATGAATTTGTGCATATGTGTGTAAATTATGTGTCAATCATTTAGCTTTAATGTTTCTCTCACTCATTACACCCAGATGTCGAGCACTCCTCCTCCCTCTCCTCGTCCTGTGTGTTCCTCGTTCTCACCTCCTCACTACTTTCCTCCGGTCGTGACCTTACGCTCCCCGGCCACTCGTCACCTGACTCAGCTCGACCCCTGGAGGAGACACAGCTGGGAACCTGGAGCTGTGGCGCAGGGATATCCACCCAATGACACGCGCAGGTAAAAAACACGTTTTTTTTTTACTGTACTGTATTTTTTTTACAGTACAGTTTAATGCGTTCTTTTTAATTGTGTAATATAACCTTCTTATGTTTTTGCTGGCAAACCCACCCAAACGAAATGATTTACTCATACTCACTAACATGAATGGTTGACCCTGTAAAATAGGCATATTTTATGTATTATTATTGTATTACCAAATATATAAGGTTTTTTTTACCATTTTATTGTATGCTGTTCCTGGTTATTGTAAGATTCCTCGCTGTGCTGTATTACTCTTTCTCTCTCACACACATTCGTCCACGGCTGTCCTGATATAGGGCCTCTTCTGTGTCACTCTGTGGACTATTATTGTGAGATCACCACCAGCCAGTGCCAATGTACTCAGTGAGGAGACACACACACACACACACACACATAGACTGGAACACACACAGAAATACATAGGTCTCTCCAGTAAGGATCCAACATTGTACTGCAGCTTCATTTTCAGATTAGTGTTAAAGATGTCACCAACGGAAGAGGAAAGAGTGAGATTTTTTTAATCCTTGCATGTGTGTGTTTACATGTGTGTACTGTAGGCTTGTTTATGTTATTGCAGATGTCCTGTAGAATTATCATTTGTGGCACTTTGTAATGATACAGAACAGGACGAAAAACAAGTCTGACCTTCAGTTGTTTACCTTGTATGTGCAATGTATGTGAATTTAATGTTCATTCCCTCTCTTCTTAGTGTGAGCCTTGAAGATCTGGACCCGGATGAGTTGTCTTTAGTGTTAAATGGTGCACTGAGGTCAAAAAGAGCTCGAGAAACCCTCAGGTCTGTCACTCAAGCTTCCCTGACGTCACTTACTGAGGAGGAAGTTGGAGCAGAGAATCAGGAACATCATCGATCAGCTCTGGAGGTAAGAACACACACACAGAGCTTCTGTGAGCTGCATTACTACTATATACTTATAGCCACCTTCTGAGCCTGCTGAGATCAAGATGGAGTAGCAAGGTGGTTTTCTGATCATGTGTCGGACAACTAAAAACTACATTTAGAATTTCAGCTTGTATTTGTGTATTTTTTCGTAACGTTATGACACTTAAAAACAATAAAACACATTACAAAGCAGTGGAGACATAATTACTGATGATCATGACTTAGTTCTGTGTTTTCACACGTGGTGTTGCATCACGCCTCATAAACATTCGTGCATTCGTGATCAGAGAAACAACCCTTCACTGCTCAAAACTCTCGTGTGAATAGTAAGCAGCAGCTTCTTTTAATAAGAAAAGCTCACTATCTTAAAGGTGGTGAGTGGTCAG
>JAUMHI010000064.1:14442355-14454666 GCA_032359435.1 Enteromius unitaeniatus
ATTAAATTAGAAAATTGTTTTGTCTTGTTTTCAGAAAAAAAATGCTCAAATTAAGTTAGTTTTTACTTATAACAAGCAAAATAATTTGCCAATGGAGTAAGCAAAATAATCTTCTTTCAAAAAGAAAACAATATTATTTTGCTTGTTTTAAGTTAAAAACAATAAAATACAATAAAAAGGTATAGTCTATAGTTCCTATAAAGGAAAAGTAATGTTTCCTTTATTTATTTAGAAAGAGAAGATAAGAGATAAAAATGCCGCTCATATTAATTCAAGTGTAATTATGTATCGTTATGTAGAATGTAATCGGTCCTGGATACAGTCATCTCGAGCTTCCTGAACGAGTCAACACTGTTTCACTGAAGGGGAGGAGAGACTGAGAGAGAGACAGAGAGAGAGAGTCAGAGAGAGAGAGAGAGAGAGAGAGACTGAGAGAGAGACTGAGAGAGAGAGACAGACTGAGAGAGAGAGTCAGAGAGAGAGAGAGAGAGACTGAGAGAGAGAGAGACAGAGAGAGAGAGAGAGGTTTATTTCCCTGAAAGTTGCCGCACCGCGTTGTTCTGTGAATGTATCCTGCCTTTTAAAAACGCTGCTATTAGACACAAACGGAGCCAAAGGAAACTTTTCTCTTAATTAATGGGATACACATATGGTCTTGCCGTAAGAAGACTCGATTCTCGTTACACTAAAGACGATTAGAATACCAGCATGTCTCGAGTAGAGAATCTGTCGAAACTTCGCCAGGAGAGGATGAGAGAAATCAGCCAGAGGGTGAGTGACACGACGCCTTTAACTACAACAGCTCCACAATCAGCACAGTTTAGTCGCTGTGTTTCTACCCTTCACTCTTGGGCTTGTTGGTCACGGTTCAGGGGGATTTCTGCGCTCACAGGGACTATATCTTGTCACACCAGCTCAACTTTTAGTCTTTTCAAAACACGTATGGTTTAATTCAGCCACTGTTTCAGTGCAAAAGGTTGCTTCGGAAAAGCACCGAGATTGTTTTGTGACAATAAAATACATCAGCTATTAATGTAGAGGTTGTATATAAATGTCGGTAAGGAAATATGATGTCATCTTTGGTATGTTGCAAAGGCTGCACAGAAAGTTAAGGGTTTGCACAGAAGCCAAGCAGCGTCAGATCTACTTCTGAGAAGTTAAGGTGGACTTTTAGGCTGCTCTGTATGTAATTATCTGCATTGCTCTGGTGGATAGAGACACTTTAAGGAAGGGGATGGATGCTTGCTTTTGGCACTGAATGTGCACCTTTTTTTGTCCAATTATTAGCTTCGGTACGAGTTTGAGTTGTGTAGGTGTTACTGAGTGGGAATGTTGAACAACAGACTGTGTGTGTGTGTGTGTGTGTGTGTGCGCGCATAGAGAAAAATTCAAGAGAAGGAGAGCCAAAAGAGAGGTTGCCATAGAAATAGCACTCAGTTAAAGCATCAATTCCAGGTTCAGGTCCGAAGGCAAGATTTCTTAAACAGTAAGACACACATCATCTCGCCGCCTCTTCTTCTATTAAATGCTGGTGTCATAGGTCACACTGATGCATAACATCAGTTCAAGCATTTTAAATGTAACCAAAAGCATTGGCCAAGGCCTAGTGTTTTTATATATATATATTACCATTAACAGGCAGATTCATAAGCACTCTTTGGTGTTATTTGCCAAATCCAGTCCACCAGAGCAGAGGCATGTTTTCACACTCTGTGGGGTAAGTTGTCACATGGAACTTTTGGACACAAAATGGTAAAAAAGCAAAAATGTGCATCGTGTTGAAACCTTACACTCTCTGTGACAGTTAGTATTTATGTGGACAGTCCACATCAGTCCACTGCTACTGTCCTGTATTGTAATTAGCTTTTGTGTAAAAGTGTTTGCGAAGAATGTCAGAGTCAACTAATCAGTCATGGTCCCCATAGGCCAGCGGTATCCAGGCCATCGGGCCACAGCAGGCTGAACTAAATCTGGAGCTGGGACTATTGGAACTAGAGCACCGATGTTAAGTCCTGCCAGTCTCAGCCCATTTTCCTTGACGGGAGATGACACCAAACTTTAGACAAGCTCGTTGAACTCAGACAACAGTGTGCTCAGGGCACATAGCGCTCATGCTTTCGTGCACAAAGGTTTGATTCAATGTCAACTTCCAAGTGAACTACGACCACAGAGGTTGTTTTCGTTATGCACGCACAAATAAATTCCAGCAGCCTGACATTATTTTTATAAACGCAGACTTAGCTGTGTAATATACAGAGTCATACTTAAGTTCAGTTACGAAAACAAGTGCCACTACTCCACGTGGTTGGTTCTCAGATTTAGCATGAACTATTGCCACTTCCCAAATCTTCAGAGATGATCGCACATGGCATACCCGTACCAAACAATGCAGAAACATCCTGGAAGGGCTGGTTTTGAGCAAACTAGGTCAATTTAGATTTTGTAATTTGATAGCAATATCCTGCAGGTTGTGGACTGCTACACACACACACACACACACACACACACACTAACCGGTTTTTAATACATTTTCTCTTGCTTACTTCCAACACATGTCTGTGTTCCTATGGCAACCTTTACTCATGCATCATGCAGATTAGAAAGAGGAAGTGCTCTCTCATTATTTCCTGCTTTGCATGTCAACAGAGAGGCCGATTTTCAGAATAAGCAATCCCAAAACAGGGTCTGGTGTAAAAAAAAAAAAATTAGACATCTAATCTTAAAAATTCAGCTGACATTTTAAATTAATTTTTAGAATCGCTCGTCTAGACATTTACCTTTCCTTTATTTTAGCAAAGTGACCCGTCATAAATCATACATAAAAGAGGAAGATGGTGAGCCTGGGCTGAGTAGAGCTTCTGTATTAATGCTGACTAGAATATTAACCAACACAAGCTGCTGGTCAAATCTTTTATGATCAGGAACATTGCAGAAGTATTTGATGAGTTAAACTGAGTTTATAGAGTTGCTCTGGTAATTGAACAAAATTAGTGCCTGGACTTATTAAATTTACTTAAATAAAGCTGTAGTGTGTTTTTGAGCTGTAAATGCACTGTAATTACTCTGGAGCAGCTGGGAAATGATTTCTTGACGACGCGGATGGGCTGATGGCACCACAAGAACGAACACAGCCTTAAACTAGCAAATATCCTGAGCTGTGACGTCAAAGACAGCAGACAGGAACCTGTAAACGGGGAATATTATATTATGAAGGGAGTTTTGCTGGTTGCCGTTCAACATGTAAAATGTCTTCTATGCTGTGCCAGAGTGAGCAAAACTGGCAGGGTTCAAACTAATACAGAAACTATTTAAAAATCATATTCGGAAATGGAAAAAAGCTGATATAAAATATAAATATTAGTTGGAAAAACAAATATCTTGTAAAAGTTTTTAAATTAGCTGGAATTTAAAAATGTTGCTTTGGTAACTAAAAATAAGTGAATTTACACTGAAATAAGTTATTCTGGCATTGCTAAAACTAGAATTAAAAATACATACATACTCAAAAATGTAAATATATATATATATATATATATGTATCTATATAAAACGAATAAAAAAATCTAAAAATAAAAAAAATATATAATTCTAAATATTTATCTGCCTCCACTAATTGCCGACGCACATGAATTGGTCTATTAGCAGACAGTGTTTAAAAGACCCTCAGAGGGTGGAAGAGAGGACAAATGCAGGAAAAAACCCAGAAACACACTAATCAAACTGAGAATGTACACAACAGAGACAAATAAATCTCAGAAACGAGAGCCATTGTTTGCTTAAACCACTTTTCATAGTGGCTGATAGGGTTCGGTTGTCTTTCTCTTAAACGCTGATAAGCAGAGAGTAGTTTCCCCAAGAAAGCCCAGACGTATGTATGTTTTCATGATGACATCTCATACCAGTGAATACAGGCCTTCTAGACATTCAATATGGGTATTGTTGGAAGTATGTGTTCTTCCGAAACGGTGTCGCAAGTTCTTCTTTGAGTTGGTTGTTTCCCTGAACTGTACCAGTTTGGTAGATGAATCGGTTACACAATAGAAACTGAGCTGCAATAGTATCATCATTGTCTGTTTGTGAGAGCGTCGATTGTTCTTTGACCAGCTCAATGTTTGTTTGTTGTTTTTTTTCATACAATGATACTAAGCTTATTTTGCTCTGTTGGGGATGTTTTAAATATAAACATATAAAGTGATGCCAGTCATGATTTATTCAGAGTTTTTGTGTTCCTATTAGAATAAAGAGAAGGAGCGCATGAGGGAGCGGGAGAGAGAAGCCAGAGAGCGAGAGGCACGCTACAGTAATGGCCACCTCTTCAACTCTCTCACCGTGTCTGGAACCACGCTCTGCTCGGCCTGCAACAAGAGCATCACCGCTAAGGAGGCCCTCAGCTGCCCGAGTGAGTCACACACACACATCACACTCAAAATCCAGAGTCTTTTTTGCATAGAATATAGAATATAGTGTATCACCTGACTTTGCAACTTGTAGCACTCGTATTTAATCAATTAAACCATAGCCTTTTGAAGTCTCAATTTATAGACACACACACACACACACAAGATAGGGCATCAGATACTCAACAAAGGATCAAAAAATATATTTAAAACCCAAAAATGTAGTTAATATTTGCATCATCTTATCACCCGACCCGCAGAGCTAACCGTGCATCACTACTGCACAGATATCAAAAACATCACTGGATTGTAAAGTTGCCAAGTTGAGAGGACAATTAGGTTGAAATTTGTATGTGTTGATTGTGTGAGAAGGATGCGTTTTATACAAGATCTGGCAACCGGACAACCTTGCTATAAACTGATGCGATTACGGGAGTTTTGCAAAACATAGAATGTTAAAATACGAGAGAATCCTTGGAAAAACGGAAGAGTCGACAGATATGGTTTAGGGGGCATTTACACTGAGCCAGTTTCGACCAAATATGGAAAATGTTTTATATATTTTTGATGAAAATTGTGTTTTTGGGTGTCTGAGAACACAAGCTTTTGTAAAGATTTGGGTAGATGCCAGCATAGCCTTGTGGGCAGTGCGCTGACGCATGGCGCCCGAGTTTGATTCCTGGATCATGGACCTTTCCTGATTCCGCCCCCTTTCTCTCCCACTTCACTTCCTGTCACTACTCAACAGTCCTATCAAAGTAAAAGCAAAAACACCCATAAACAAATAAATAAAATGGGTAATAATGTGTATGTGGTGTTTCTTTATAAAGCGGCATTGCCAACTACTGGTCTGGCGTGCATAATACAGCACTTTCATGTGATCAGAAATGGTCTTGACAATGTTCTCATCTGTATGCAGAAAAAATGGAAAAACACTACCTTTTAAATACAATCGTTGTCATGTAAACATAACTCCGCGTGGTCAGTCCTCAGGTCTCAGTGATATTATGGTTTTTGTTATCCTTTCAGTTTTTAGTTGTTGTTGTCATTGTATGACTAAAAAAAAAAAAAAAAAAAAAGGAATGGCATTCCTTTTCCAAACAAACTGGTGTTTGTTAATCAGTGATGATAGGATGCTATGTACATGCTAGGGTGTCTTGTATGATTTTAGCATGTTCTTATTCAGTTGCTGGGGTGTTGAAAGGCCTGGTAGTCTAAAAAGTTAAAAAGTCTAATTGCTGAATTTTGTTCACTATTTTCATGAGCTGCGTTCAAACTGCAAGACGCATTTCAGTCTCATGACCATGTGAACAGCTCAAACCAATGGAAATCTGGTCTACAAGCCACAGCAACAAGCAGCTCAATTCTGCTGGAAAACTGTGGATTTGGCAACTCTTGTGAAGCACGCTGTCATACAGAAGTAAACACAGAAGACATAAAGCAATTATGCATTTATTTTTAGTGTGTCCTGCTGCAGAAGCCAGCCGTATGTGCAGGCAGTATCAAATATAAGAGTTTTGAAACTTTTATGACATGAGCCCTCATGTTTTGCTTGTATATAAGTGCTGTCACTGTAATACTTCTGAGTTCTGACACATCATAGTTCCACTGATTATCTTTCGCAACTACATTGATAACTTTGGGTATGTAAAATCTTTAAAGTGTCAATTTTGAATTATTTTGTGACGTAAAAGTCGCATGAATTCTGACATGACTGTTCAGACTGCGGTCACATTGTAAAACAGCTGACCTGTATCAGATTTAGTACCACATATGGAAGTGGCGGTCGAAATTAGCCAGATCAGATTCCACGATTTTGTGCTGCTCACGCAGTCATGATAAAAACCCATCACAGATTAGGGGCACATTTGCCTGCAGCCTTCGATTGTGATTTTGGCCACTTCCATATGTGGTCCTATGTCTGATTCAGGTCAGATGTTTTGCAATGCTGCCACAGCCTGCAAAGCCCAAATGATATTCATGCAGCTTTTACATCACACGTATGATTTCACACTGGCGGGATTATTATACATACCAGTATTTCTTAGATCACTTCTAAAGTTCAGTGAACAGACCAAAGATGGAGTTTTGCAGTGTGTTAAAAAGACCACTCTATATGAGGTAAACTCACTGGGTTGTTATGTAATTAATAAAAAAAAAAAATTACAAATTACTTAACTTCGCCACAGGAAGGCCTTTATTTAAGCATGTTTTATTTAGGATAACCACCCATCCTGCATTTTGTGGGAGCTTTGTCCCATGTCCCGCAAGACATAAGCTGTGCCCCGCATTATAATTTTTTAAATCCCAGAATTTGCAATACCAAAATAAGAAATACAATTAAAGCTGTGACTGACATGTAAAAATCCTAAAGTAATCAACTGAGAGAGGGTTTTTTTCCACTGATGAAGACTGCATGGATGGCCTTTATGAAGTGAGCCAGCGTCTCCAGAACATGGCGCCTGCAGCAACACTACAGCCAGAATAATAGCTCGAGGCGTTTTAGGAGGTGTGGACAACACATCGCTTTTATAAAGAATATCTCTTTGGTTTATCTTCTATATGCACCAAGAGCTTGTAGCACTCCAAACAGAAAAGAAGATTTTAAATCACATCATATAACCCCTTAAAAAAAAAAAAAATTATAGAATACTTTTTGCCATGAAAGTAACCACAGAAGTTGGAATGGCATTAAACACAAACTAACAACAACAAAAGTCTGTCTGATAAAACAGAAAGATGGCAACATACCCCTCCACCCACAACGAGCCAACTGATTGGAGGTATTATTCATGTATGACTATCTTATGAATACATATTTAGCTTTGTGCTGATGTTTAATTCTTATATTTATGGATCTGAACACACCCTAAATGATCAGTATGAGTGGTAGTTATTGTGATTGGACACTAATGATTATAATTATAATAGCATTACCATTCTTGATTAATGTTTGCTTATATCCTCTGTTGATGAAAACCCTGAGAATAAACTCTCCTAATGAAGCCCTAGGAGGAGCCAATCACAGCGCAGAGGCTCTAAAAACAGCTGCTTACCTCACTCCTTCCGATGATTTTTCCGTCTTTCTTCCCCCATCCCAACTCCTCTACTTTCTTTCCATGATTGTCTCCAGGACTTCAAGCTTGAGACGAACATAAGCCTCTTTATTACTTACAAGCCACACCTGTCTGCCCAAACCCTCTTTCACATTACACCTATGTGAACTACTGTCTTGAGTCTTATTATGTGGTGGAAAGCATGTGGAGTATTTTTAGTGGCCAGTCTACCACAGCATGCTAAGATAACACACACACACACACACACACACATACGACTTGAAGTTAGACGTCAGGATAGTTTCTTCATGGCAGGCGTTTTCACATATTTCAACACATACGCTGTAATGTATATATATTTATATATGTATATGCATGTGTGTGTGTGTGCATATGTGCATCATATGCCCACATAATATAATACATGTATTTTAAAATTGTACAGAGATTAATATCCTTTTTTCTCATTCTTAAAGGATACATTTGTAGCATAATGTTGATTAGGTTTCAGTTAGAGTCATAGAGTCGTATTTTGAGCAAGGCATTTACAATAAGAGCAAACATTTATTGTATGAAAGCAGTCAGTTAGCTGTAAAGTTGTCATAATTGTTGTTTTTGTGGTTATTTTTAAGCTGGATGAACTCATGGTTATATGTCATATACTTCCAGTGTTTACATTTTCTCCTTTTGTATAAAGTTTCTTGAATTTTTGTTGTCATGGAAGAGTTGAATTAATAATTTTAGCAGTTTTTTAAAGCTAGAGGACTAAGATGAAAGTATTATGCTGCAAATGCTGTCAATACGACTTAAAGGAATAGTTAAATAAAATTAAAATTCTGTCATTAAAAGTACTATGGGATGGTGACCAAAAAATCCTGGTCTTCAAATATCTTCCTTTGTGTTCGGCAGAACAAAGAAATTCATACAGGTTTGGAATTACTTGAGGGTGAGTAAATGATGACAGAATTAAAATCTTTTGGGTGAACTATTCCTTTAGCATGCATTAAACCTGAACGACTCTTTTCAGCACATTTGCATATAATAATTCTAATGCACTCTCACACCCTTTCCTGTTTTGTTGTGGTCGCCTCTCATTTTTGTTCCCTGTTTTGCTATTGTTTTTAGCTTCTTCCTTATTTTGTCATCGTGATAAGATTTCAAGACTAGACAGTACGAGCCGCTCACTGGTGAGCCGTTCTGTGCTCGGCTGCTCTGGTCTGGGTATTGATTGCGCTGAGAGCTCGTGTGGGTGTTGGAACATGTAGTTTGTTCCTCTGTACGCCGAAAGAGAGAGCGCAAAGGCCATCTGAACTGAACACCTTTGAGTGGGATCGGATTTGCACTGGGTCTTAAAGTGAATTAGATAAATCTACATGCATAAAGATGCTGCTTTATGTAATGGTTCGTAGATGAAAAAGGTAAAGGGGATAAGGATGTGAAAACTATATATTTTTCAAATGAGCAGAATAATGATTTTAAGGAAGCACTGAGCTGCTTTCACCTCGATCAGATGCACATGTTAGGGGCGTTTACATCAGAAATGTTATTGAAATCAAAAACAGCTGGACGAGGCGCAGCGGAATGGAACAGAACACAGGAGTTGCAGTGTGTTTTAATATATATTTAGCTCGATACGCCCTCTTAAAACTAAAACTCTGCTAAAGTGAGTCACAGTGCAACTGCAAAAGACATCTGTGTGCAAACATAAGACTGCAGTAGAGCTTAAAGGGCATGGAATTTATATCATGAACATTCTGTCAGCTGACATGTGTGTGTGTGTGTTAATGTGGTTTATAAGGACACAAGGGTGTATAATGACATGGGTATTACATATTAATATCATTATAGGTATACAATATGAAGGTGATTTATGAGGACATTTTCAGTGTCCCCATAATTCAAAAGGCTTAAAAAACATACTAAATGGTGTTTTTTTGAGAATGTAAAAGTGTGTGTTGTTTCCTGTAAGGGGTAGGTTTAGGTGTAGGGTCAGTGTAGGACAATACCACATACAGTCTGTACAGTAGAAACACTATTACACCTATGACCCCACAAAACATGAGTGTGTGTGTCTGCGTGTATGTGAGAAAGAGAGAGAATGTAAAATATACTGTACACACACAAACATATAGACTATCATTCAAAGATTTGGAGTCAATAAGATTTTAAGTCAATGTGACCGACCTTCAGCCTGGCTTCCGCGACTATAAAGCTATAGGAGCTTAGTCTGGCCAAGCTACCTTATTACGGCGGGCTTAACCTGCGTCCATCAGATGCCTCTGTATACTACTGGACGAATCTACAACCAATCAGAACACTCATTCCGGTGACGTATGTGTAGCGGCGGAACCTGAAGACACCGTAACCAATTGTAGCTAGCTTCATTAAAGCAGTAGAAAATGTCTTTACTTACTTTAATTACTTCTGCTCCATTTTTAAAGAAAACCTGTCATGAAAATTTCTTGTGAAATATCTATAAATCTTACCGACCTCCAAATTTTGAATGATAAATGTAGCAGAATAAACTATTTTGAATTCTCCTTGAGAGCAATGAGATGTAATAAAGAGCAGCTATTTTTAAAGCATACTTGTTAAAATGGACAGTTCTATTTCAATTTATGTCTATTTTTGCTTAATAAAATGTTGGTCTTGAGATCTTCACCTCTTGAGGTGCTCTGCTGCTCCTCTGGTGATTATTTTGACTCATGTAGGAGTGTGTTCAGGGGCATTCAGGCCAGGGAAACCCCGCCGGAGCCCCCGTCCCTCTTCCTTCCCAGCCACCCTCAAAACAGGAAGCAAAGCAGTTCTGAAACAATAGGGGTTCACAGACAAAAGCAATACGCTGTAACCAGAGAACATGTTCAGTGACGCTGTGAAGAAGACCTAGAGAACAAGCATTTTAACGCAGACATGGACAGGGGTCAGGAGGGAGAGAAAGAGGGGCAAAAACTGGGTATGGTACATCATACAGATTTGAAAGGTCCCAGTCATTGTTTATTAGGTTTGTGTGTACACATGACACTTAAACTATTTGATGACCAGATAAAATAACAATGCTTGCTCTTTTTATTTTCAGCCTGTAACGTCACTATTCACAACCGCTGCAGGGACACGCTACCAAACTGTGTCAAAATGAAACAAAAGGTGGGATATTATTGCACACATTTGTCACATGGGTTAATTAGACCATAGGCATGCATTCACGGTATGATGCAGAAGAATTGTATCTAAATTGGGTTTTCCTGTGAAAAAAAGAATTAGTGTAAACATGTCCTGAATTTGATCTGTCCGTATGTGTCCCAACAGCAACAGAAAATGGCGCTGATGAGGAACAATTCGGCCTATCAGAACGTGACGCTGAGGAATAAAGGTGAGGATGTGATGTTTACGTCCGGTTACTAACATATTTCAGGTGATGTGTCTCCCGTGACTGGCTGTGATCAGTGGATTATGTAATAATGATTGACCGAACTCTCTTTGATCTGAAGTCCACTTAAAGGACCGGCCGAGCTCTGCCATCTACCCATCAGATAGTCTGCGTCAGTCACTGCTCGGGTCTCGCCGCGGCCGGTCTTCTCTCTTACTGTCCAAGAGCGTCTCCACCAATAACATTGCAGGGTGAGTGACCGAAATAAAAAATGAACAAGTCCCAAGTCCCGAATTTTGTAAAAAAAGTCTATATATATATATAGCAAGCGACAGTCCTCCTCACTGTTTATTTTTTCTCTTTCTCTTTCTGTATGTGTGTGTGTTTCTGGCTGTTTTAGTTTAATGTAAGCAGTTTTGTTTGAATGTTGTATTATAGTCATTATGTTCACTTTATTTGTATTTTTTTGTGGTGATTATGATGCTTGCCTCTCATTTTGTTGTTTTTTGTTTTGCTTTTTTTGTCTTTTGCATGTGACTGCATGCATATGTATACATCTGTTTGTATGCATGCACATGGTCCGTGTGTGTGTGTGTGTGTGTGTGTGTGTGTGTGTGTGTGTCTGTGTGTGTGTGTGTGTGTGTGTGTGTGTGCATGTAGGACTCTGAATGATGACTCTCCTCTGGGGCTGCGCAGGATCTTGTCTCAATCCACAGATTCACTCAACTTCAGGAGCAGAACCATGTCCATGGAGTCACTCAATGATGAGGGTAAGCAGCACAACTGCTTCCAACATAATAATGTCATCAAATCTATATATTATAATAGTTTCTGAAGGCTGAGTAAGAGCTGCTGAAATTTTAGGAATAAATCACATACTGTGCTGTAATGAATGCATTCTATATTAAAATAGAAAATTGCTATTTTAAAATAGTCATATTAATATTCACAATTTTTGATTCAAATAAATGCAGCCTTGGTGAGCATAAGAGACATTGTTGAAAAATATAACGTTATAAACGTTAAATCTTACTGGACACAAATGGTGATGTGTCTTGTACAGAATAAAAAAATCCTATATTTATAGGAAAACGAAATCTACATATTTGATAGGTGTGGTTGGCTGCTGTTCAGTTCCCCAATTTCATATCTGACCAACCCAAACTTCATTTTAAAGCCAGGCTAATATTATTCTTTCTCTTGGTTTTAGGAGAGGGCTACTTCACCTCTCTTCTGGATGATCTAGAGTTCGAGGGACGGGAATTTGAAGCAGATTCCTGGAGCATGGCAGTAGACTCCACCTACTTGCAAACCCACCGTAAAGATGTTATCAAGAGACAGGACGTCATCTACGGTTAGAATAAACACAGATCTAAGTCTAGAATCAAAGCATGTTTATAACTGTAGAAAGACTGTTGACTCTGAAACCTGATGAAGATGCTATTAATTGCTTTCATGTAAACAGTAGTGCCTGTCCAGTATTTTTTTTTT
>JAUMHI010000064.1:14464427-14478878 GCA_032359435.1 Enteromius unitaeniatus
TATATATATATATAAATAAATATATTTATTTATATATATGTATGGATTCAATGTATTTACATAACAATGTATGTTAAATATATTCAATAAATATTATATGTGTATTCATAAGTAAATTCATAAGTAAATATTATTATTTTTTTAATCATATATATAATTGATTGATTTATTTCTAATATGTATTGTGTTTTAGGAGGTGTCACAGAGGCTGGTGAATCTCAGTATTCAGTTGCACGCTCTGCAGGTATCTTCGTTGCACATTAACACATTTATCAGATATTCTTCTGTGCAAACGGGATTCAAAATGAATTTTCTCCTGCCCTCCTAGGGTGTGGTGATACGACAGGACTCTATCCTAGAGCTCTGCCTACGAGAGAGCTCCGTCTCACCGGTCAGCGCCGGGGCTCGTACGGTGCGCTCCCTGTCCCGGGATGGAGCGAGTGACGTTGGCTCTCTGGGAGAGCTGGCCCTGCTTCAACGGCAGCACAGTCTGCTTCAGGAGGAGCTGGGACGCCTCCGAGGATCCGAGGGCAAACTCAGGGACAGCGAGAGAGCCAGAGCCCAGTTGGAGAAACAGCTCAGGGATCTGAAGACCAATAGCACCGCTCTAGGGGATGGAGCTGGAAGAGCAGGCTCACAGGTGACTTCATTTTACAGGAAGTCTTTAGTATGCACAGAAGTCAGAATAAGCATGTTGTTTGAATTTTTTTTAAGCAAGTAAAGAATGCGAGAATGTTTACATGTGCTAAATACAAAGACCCATGGACCAAACATAGAACATATTGTGACAATATTTACATGTGGCAGATGTAGAATCACTTAGACATACAAAGATTTATACTGATAGAAAACATATCAAAAATTAAAATATAAATAATCATTTCCTCTTTTCAAGGCACCATCCAATCGCAGAGAGAGCGATACCGACCCTAATACTGACACGCCATTGGCTAGCCAGGAATCAATGGACCAATCAGACGGCCTGCAGGAATGCAGTGATGTGGAAGTGGATGTGATATCTGATGATGATGATGATGACGAGGTGGATTCGAGGGTGTCTGCCCGTTCAGAGAGTCCCAGAGGTCTGTAAAATTAATACATATACACAGATGTATATATAATGCATAAAAAATAAATAAATAAATAAAATATACAATAAAAAAACTATATATATATATATATATATAATACATTTATAATTGATGTAATATAAAATAATAATGTATAACAAAAATAAATGCATATATACAGATATAAATATTATATATTTATGTGTTAATAAGTAAATAATCTAAAATATTGCGTAATTATATGAATATATGTATATACATAAAGATTTAGATTTATAATTGATATAATATAAATGCATATATTCAGATAATTATTGATGTATGTTTTCATAAGTAAATTATATAAAAATAATAATATATGAATATATAAATAATATATATAGTTTTAATAAGAATATATATATATATATATATATATATAGAATATATATATAAGAAAAGTACGCTATGTTTATATTTATTATTTATATATTATTAAACAGAACATATCAATGACACACACATTAGCCATTTATCTGTAAACTTTGAAACAGGAACTTCAATTTCAAAAAAAAAGTATTAAACCTCCCACACATCCTATTTAAAACCCGCTTTAGATTGCTAGATGATGTCATATATCAATTTGCATATTCATATTATCTTGCCTCTCTGTGGTCACATAATGTTATTCAATGCACCCTAATTCTCAATATAACTGTCTTCACTGATATTTTTAAATGTTTCTGTTGTCAGAAAAACTGAATGAATATGAAATAGTGACTGAAATGCATGCCATTATAAGGCCTACTGAACCAGCTCTACCTTACAAGATGTTAATCTAGATTTAAAACCTTATTAATAATCGTTTATAATTATATTTATAATTCATAATAATGAAACCAAGTACACATAAGATATAGACAGTGGCTATGCTGTGATTTTGGCTCTATTTGCATGTAAAATAGAGTTAGAAGCAACATAATATCTCTTTTAACTGAAAGCCTGCTCCTCTCAGCCTCTCACTGAACAGAACACATGCAGAGAGAGGAGTGCATGCGCCGTGAAAACAAGAGCTCGCGCTCGCACGGCAGTACCGGAGACTCGCTGAGGTTTGTCCAAGAAGTCTCTAGATTTGTCGTTAGTCGCTTTTAGGGCAAAATTTCGCCAATGGGGGTCTGAATAGTCACTAAATATAGAGATAAAGTCACTAAGTTGGCAACACTGATCTGTATTGACAAACCGCAAAGAATGATGGGCACGCCTGGGCTGATAGGAATTGTAGTTTCCGCTACCTCCCGTTCGCTCCATTCAACTTTTCTCAGAAGACCTATTGTTTTATCGAGTCATGTGACCATGGTATTATCGAAAAAATTTGATATTGTGGTACGACGGTATTTACAGTACAGTTACATCCCTACTACATACCAAATAAATCAGTAAACTGAAATTATTATATGAAGGGGAAGAGATTAGCACAATGTAGGAAACTGTTTGCCAGGGAATTTGTTGCTCTGTTTTTGTTCCTTTTTTAATATGAAATGATTACAAATTTATCAGACAGTCTGTGTGGATGTGCTTCACCTAGAACGCTATAAACTTTGGCCCTTTGTAACACTAACAGCGGCCTACACACGATTATGCAACCAGTGTGCACACACACACACACACACACACACACACACACATCGAATTTATTACAGTAAACCTTCCACACTCACCCACACACACACGTACACAAACTGTTGAACACACACTAAACTCTGTCAGACAGGAGAACCTCCTTACACATAAATGTAGAGTTCTTTCAATTTAGTCTATTATTTTGTAGGCATGTGTGTTATAGGTGGATAATAGCAATAAATTGTGGGTTGAGCATCTCAGTAAACGCACTCAAAGCTTTAGTGTGTCACTCACAGCGAACACACTTTTAGTCCTGTGAGATATAGTTTCAGTCTCAAGGTGCTCACACTGCATGTGAAAGGCTTTCTCAAACAGTATAATTTTATTTTGTACAATAATTGAAACTTTTACTCATCAAGGATGCACTAAATTGCACTACATTTTGATTTTGATTTTAAAATAAACTCTGTTTTGCTAATTATCTATTACAAACAATTATCAGTTTCTGTTTTCAGCATTAATGATAAGAAATGTTTCTTGAGCAGCAAATTGGCTTACTAGAATAATTTCTAAAATGTATATAAGTACAGAAGTAAAAGTAATATATTTAAAATATATATATTCTAAATCTATTAACTTATTTACTGACAGATAACTCCAGACCTACTGAAGTAAACGTAAACATTATTTAGAGCATTACTTGTGCACATTGCATATTTCTTATTAATAAGCCTAAAATGCATTTCTGTCACTTTTAATGAGGATTGTGTAATATTGCCCTTCAAATGTTAAATATTTAAAGTGTACCTAAAGTATATTTGCAATAGTTCCACTTTAGCACCATCAGATATACTAAGTATGTCTTTAATTGGACTTCAGGTTTACCTGTAACTTTAGGTTACCAGTTTAGTACACTACAAGTACAATTGCATGGCATTTTATTAAGTGCATAAATATGAAAAGGTATTTGTAGTATACTGAGCATGAAACAAATGTATTTACAGTATTGTTTTTTGCTGTTTTATTTTATATTACTAACCCTAAACCTTTGAACAGTAGTTTAAGTTTTAATTTCATAAGTGACAGTAAATACCTGTGTGTATCTTGTAATGTTACAAAAGCTTTTTATTTCATATTTTGAGTAAATCTTAAATATATTCTATTCATGAATATCCTTTTTTACAAAAAGATTTAAACAGCACAACTGCTTTCAACATTGTTAATCATCATATGATGATTAAATGGATCATCTGGCACTGAAGACTGAAGTAATGATGCTTTGCCATCTCAGAAATATATACCAATGCAAACCATGATCCATGACACAGGATTAGGTGAAATGATCGACTGCAATTCCATTATTATTATGTATCAGTTTTTACATTTTACCAGTTATATGCAAAAACAAATATAAAAATAAAAATATTTGGACGAGTGTATTTATTTTTATATGATTATTTCTATTAATATGTATGTGAATGTCTTTATGTTTTCGGAGGTTTCACTGAGGATCTGACATGATTTAAATCTTTGTAATCAAATCGACGATAATTGCTAGAAATTAAGTGTCCCCCAACTAAGCAAGGAACCAAAACTCCATCAGTGAAAAAATTAGAAAAAAACCTTGATTTTAATCTAGATTTAAACTGAAGAAGTGTATCCGCCTCCCGAACAGTGTTAGGTAGACTGTCCAGAGTTTGGGGGTTAACTAGGCTAAATAAAAGCCAATTGCATTTGGTTTATCAAGTGTTGATTTTGAATACATTTACAATACACATTCTAGATATTATTTCTATCAGGAAGCAATTTATTTCATCCCAATTATTTGGTATAACTCCAAAGCATCCGAATTGATGGCTCAGTACAGTTTCAATTTTCCTAATTCTTTGCCTTAATTGTTTTCTTCTTTTTATGTTCCACAGATCTGCAGGACATTCCTGAAGAGAGTGAATCTGCTACAGACCCTCGGGACCGCGAGGCCTCACACTGCTAATGTTTTTTTTTTTTTCATTCTCGACCCAAGACTGGCCTGTTGTCATAACTCCATGAATATTCATTCCATTATATACAAACAGTATTTAGTTGTATCCAGTAATATCGCTTACAGCTTCTGTGTGGCCGTTTATGACATGTTAATATTCAACATGTCTTCTCCTCGGAATCCAATCATATGGCTTTTGACATCCACGAACCAATGAGGATATGCCAAAGCATCATGATGGAGAGGGAGTCCGGCAAACAGTGGGACTTGAAACATGAAACTTGGGATTCTTTAAGAAGAAACATTCTTTAAGAATCTTAAGATCGATCCAGCTCAAGGGTACCAGCAGAAACCATTAAAATTGATGTACTGTACGTGAAACTCATCACAATGCTTTGTACCAATTCTAAACATGCTGGAGCACGCAAAAGCAGAATAGAGCTTCTGTTTTGTTTAGTTTTTTTTTCTTTTTAAGTGGAAATTGTCTGTGAGAGGTCATTGTATAAAAGGTTATTTCTTGCTCTTTATTTTAAATGTATTTATTTTCCTTTATTTTAAATGGAAAGTTAAATAATAGTCTTAGCAGTTAGAAAGACTATTTCTAGCCATAACTTGAAATATACCAACATAATAGACTGGGACCAAAACTACTGGCTGTATACCAGAAAAAAACTATTTTCAAAGACTTGAGGGATTTTTTTATGAAGGAATTATATTGCAGTTTATAGCAATATATATGAATATATTTACACCTATAGCAAAAAAGAACTTAATAAACCCAGGAAGGTTATTATGATTGAGTATTATGATATTATTAATGGTTCCTCAGCCCACAGTGTGTGTTAACGGGGAATATTTTGTAAATATAAGATTTATTGACTAAAATAGACCAGATGGCCAAAATCTGCCAGTAACGGCGACAACATTTGATGTGTCTTACTACAGTTTTGCTTATGTTTCCATTTTTTGTTTAGGAATGTTTTCTTGCATTTACTTGACTGTGTGCCAAAATTTGCTTGGCTGAATATTGCTGAATATTATGCTTTTATTTTAGTCAGTTTCGACATTTCAGGAAGCATTGTCTTAGAAATTATTGTAGGATGATGTTCATAGGATTTACAGAAGTCACACATCAAAATGTTTGTATGGAAGATAAATGACAGGATAAATGACATTGTTGAAGTGTTCATAGAGTGCATCAGATATACTGGAGTGGATTTAGAAAAACTGCTGAAGAATTAAAACAGTTGATATACAACATCGGCTGGACTGGTTTATTCTGGTTTATTCACACACACACAAACATTTATTTGTGTGTGTGTGTGTGTAAATCAAAGTCAAAAGTGTGATGAAATCAGCAATGGTTCACACACTGCAAAAAAATGGCTTATCTTACTTAGTATTTTTTTTTTGTCTTATTTCTAGTGAATTTTGCTTAAAACAAGTAAAATGATCTGCCAGTGGAGTAATTAAAACATATTTGTCACCTGGAAACAATAAAGTAATTTAGTAAGTATCTTGATTTAAGATTTTTAGATATTTTGAGTAAGACAAGTAAAAGACTTGCTAAGTAAGATAAGCCATGTTTAGTGGACAAAAATGAAAACTCATCGTTTACTCAACCTCATGTTGTTCCAGATCTCTGTAAAACAAAAATTAAGATATCTTTAACCAAATTATTCCTGGTAGCCATTGATTTCCATAGTATTTTTTCATTCTATATCAGTCCCTGAAACTGTTTGGTTGCCTACATTCTTGAAAATGTCTTCTTTTGCATTAGAGAAATTTGAGAGCAAGTAAATCATGACACAAGATTAAAGGCCAATTATCTAATAAAACAATTCACTTTCCAAAATCAAGTTAAGTCAGCTTTATTTATATAACGCTTTTAACAATTCAGTGTCAGATTGGGGAATAGAGTGTCAGTGATGTATAACGACAAGATTAAAAACTCAATTTTCAGCTAAAGGCATTTCCTTATTGAATGGAGCTCTAGATCAGCTCATTTTAAATAGGATCTTTGTAATCAAATCAACGATAATCGCTAGGAATTAAGTGTCCCCAACTAAGCAAGGAACCAAAACCCCATCTGTGAAAAACAAAAACCTTGGGAGAAACCAGGTTCACAAAAATGAAAATGAAATACTATATCAGTCCCAGAAACTGTTTTGGTTTCCTAAAACGTGAGAGCGAGTAAATCATGACAGAATTTTTATTTTCTGTCTGAATTATCCCTTAAACACCAAGGTCCTCAAAAGTCATTCTCACTAGAGTCTGATCTCAAGAGAAAACTATTTTAAGTTGTGATTATTGGTGGTAAATTCATATGTACTGTAGGATCTAGTTTATAGAAAACTAGTCCTGAAGGTCCACCCTTAAAACTAACCATCAATGGGGCATAAGCAAAAGAGATCAAACAAATCTGAAAATGTATAAATTATGGTTTGCAATGAGAGAGTGTTTTAATGAAACCTTTAGGAACATTTAATGACTGTCTTTGATATTTCCAGTCACACACACAAACTGATGTTTTATATCTTTATTTTAATAATAAAATGTACATTTAAATTCACAAGTGCATTTACATATCCACATCCATCTGAGTCCAGATCTTTGTCTCTGGCTAGTAGCTAATCCACAAAACAATGTCAGCCAAGAGACAAGTATTATTAGCTTGGTGGCACAGGCAGCATAGCTGGCATTCACACACACACACACACACACACACACACACACATCCATCACTTCACGGCCCTAAACTAAAAGAATGAGTAAAACTATTGAACAAATCAGAGCGGCTGATACACTGACTAGCTCTGTATTAACTAGTCTTCCCTCACCTTGCAGTGAACTGCTTTTACCAGAGCATTATCATAGATTTATAATAAAGCATTGACTTACATAAACTTTCCACTTGTGCATAGTACCAAATATAGCTTCTACTTTTCTGAATACACAAAGTAAATCTACATAAAACAAAACAAAATCTGTTTTATCTGTTCTTAAACAATGAGTTGCAACCTTACACCTCGCCTCGATTGAAAATAGCCCAGAACCCGACACCATCATTGTCCCTTTACATCAGCAGAGCTCACAGTTAAAGATGCATCAATGACTAATCACTATTAGACCAATGTGCTTTCATATTCAAATTCATATAACATTAGTAAAGAATGCTTTGAAGGTGTAATTTGGTAAGAACTGGTTAGTTTTCATTCATTTTAAGTAAAAGCATCATTTAGAAGCATACTTATATATGGTGCATGTAACACTTATTTTTAAGATATGTGCTATATAGTACCAAAAGAGCTTCCCTGGTAATAACAAGCCAAAGAAACGCTGCAATAAAGTGGCATCTACATATAGCAGCTTTAATAATCGGTGCTAAAAAGCACTGAAAGTGGTTGCCCAATGAGCCAAAAAAACACATTTGGTGCTTTTTTTAGATGTGAAGACCTGTGCTAGAGGAGAACACAACCTATACACTATAGTCAAACATTTAGACACAATTTATCATTTTGATATTAAAGCTAATTTCCAAATGCAAGCTTAACAAATGTGTTTTTTTCACCTTAAAATCTTAAATTTGTATTTATATCACTCATTAGTATTTCTAAACATAGTAAGGAATGCAGAACGATGAATATCTGTGAGGAAAATATCTTTACACGCCACTAGTCAAAAGGGTTTAATACTAAGGTTTGTTCTTAAATGCAGTTTTTTTTAATAATAACATATACAAATATTTCCATGTTGCTTTAGATCATAGCTGTAATGGCTCTGAAATAGCACTAATTCTAAAACGTGTAAGATGAGAAATAATATTAAAAATTATACTTCACTAACGTATGCGTCTGACTAATAAAATAAGCCATTTGCTCTATGATTAAATATAGATATAGAGAGATAAATCATCTAGATGGCAGTGTGTTTGGATCGTTGCATTCCAGAGGCTATCTTACCACATCAAGTGTGTTTCCCCAAAGCCTTGTTATACGTGGTCAGGCAAGTTAATGATAGAACGGTGTCTCACATTAGAAAAAAAACGATCATTGTGGCGACTGACGAGCCTTAAAGGGAACAGTGCAGCTGGGGATGTGAGAATGTAACACACACACACACACACACACACACACACACACCTGTGCCTGTCACAAACACAGAGGCTTTGTCTTATTATAGCTGAACCCCTGCTCCGTCCGCTGGCGTCCATTCTTGTCTTTGTTGTGTCATATCTTCCAGTTCAGCAATAGAATGATCTAACAGAAGAGAAGAATGAAAACAATAGATGTACAAGAAAACATATGTAATTGAAAGCTGTCAGGATTTAAGTTATAGTTGCTGACGATATTAAAATACTAACTGAATTTTAATAATGATAAGGTCCTGAGAACCAACATTACATCACTTCATCTTCGCCACATCAGACCCCAAACAGGACTTATGACTGTATTAGGTGAGCTATAATGAGTAAGTGGGCGGAGTTATTAGAAACTGGGTGGGGCCTGATGCCCCCAGATATAAATGCCCTCCCACTATCCCTGGCTGAGTTTGGTCTCTCTCCACTTTATTCCCTCTCTCTCTCTTTCTCTGTCCACGTTCCTCGTTCGACCAGCTCCTGTTCCTAAACCCCTAGCCCTCATCTACTGCACTGACACTTTCTGTTTCTCGTACCGTGAGCCCTACTCGCCGACGCCAAGATGGAGGCCATCAAGAAGAAGATGATGATGCTCAAGCTGGATAAGGAGAACGCTCTGGACCAGGCCGAACAAGCAGAGACCGACAGGAAAGGAGCAGAAGACAGAAGCAAACAGGTGAGGCGGAGGTGGAAAGGTCAAAGGTTGAGACTTGTATTGACTAAATCGGACAGGTTAGAGATGCTTTATTTCAGCGCTGAGTGTTTTTCATTTGTGGACCAAATTTTCCATTTAAGATGTGGTTTGAGTGCTTAATGCACCTAAATATGAGACAAAGATCAATCTGGCCAATGCTTAGAACTGTTTAAACACCACAAGTGCCCACCAAGGCTTGGTTCTTGAAGACTTAGATACTGATCCCAGCACTAAGTAGCAGTTGCAAGGCTGTGATCTGCCACTGAAGAATGCAGAGCCTTAGCAAGCGATGGAGACGTGAGTTGAGGATGTGTGAACGCTTTGGGTTGCCTGCGAGTGTGTTTATATTCACATTTAGACATATAGCTTCGGTGAGCTGCATATCTGAGCTCAGCACCTCACAAAGGTGGGCAAAAAGACACTGGAAAGTTTTGCTTTGTGCCAGCTTCAAGCAGAAGTGATGAGGGCGTGAGGGTATGTGTGAAGATGTATTATAGTGGATGATTTCATACCGATAATATCTCTCTCCCCCTCTCTTTCCGGCTCCTCCACCCTCATATTTCTTTCTTTCTCCCAGCATGAGGACGAGCTGATTCAGATGCAGAAGAAACTGAAGGGAACTGAAGATGAGCTGGATAAATACTCAGAGGCCCTGAAGGACGCCCAGGAGAAACTGGAGATATCTGAGAAGAAAGCTGCAGATGTGAGTGATTGACAAGCACGAAGCACAGAATCACACACAAATACAACACTTTAAACTTCATCCCGGGATTCTTGTTGGTCCCGCCCCTCCATTCCTCTCATTCTCTCCATTCACTCCTCCACAGCTGACTTTGTCGATGATGTGATGTCAGCCAGACTAACTTCTACACATAAATGCATTTACATTATCATCAAAAATATAGTTTTTTCTTTTACAATTTTGAAGTCTTTTTAGAGGCAGCACAAGGGCAGTGCAATATCTGGCCTAAACCTATATATTAGAAACAAAAACTAAACCATCAAAACTTCTGACAAAGTGCATAATGTGTATATGACCTGTCAGGTATAAATTCACGTTAGTCGGCCTGTATATATCCGATTCACTACAAAGAATCAAACAGCTCGCTGCAGAAACTACACACAATTTAGAAAAATCCTTTGAGAATCAATCACTGCATGTTGTCGATTCACTACAAATAACCAGCTCGGAAGAGTCGTTTCTTCAAGAATCGGACTACACTGGAAATGCTAAACGTTGTTGATTCACTAAAAAGATCTGAATCATTAGAGTCTTTCGTTAAAGAATCGGAGTGCGTTGGAAGTGCTGCATGTTTTTTATATACATAATGATAAGACATTTACATTAATACACAAAGGATGAATACAAATATACAGTTTTAAGAATAAAAAAAGAGTTAAGAGTTAAAGAATCAGACTACACTGGAAGTGCTGCATGCCGTCAATTTATTAAAAAACTGGTTTATGACAAGTCATTTGTATGGAAATCGTAAAACTAGTCATGTTTGTTTTGTGGTGTAAATTCCGTAGCTATGTTTTGGCACTAAATAAAGTTGAACTGTGGTATATCCACACTGCTAGAGGAAAACTGGTCATTTAGTCCCAGTGTTTTTATTGTATTTTTATTTTAGGTTTATTTTATGTTTTTTAATAGAACCGGTTTATTCCAAAGTAGCTACTTGGTTCCCAACTTCTCCATAACTCACACAAGAGGTGATAAACCGTGTGGGTGATATCCTGCGTACTCTTGCCTGCAAGCTTCACTGAGAAAATTACTACCTTGAGACAAGGGCTGTAAATCAGTGTTTGTGAAGGGAACAAAATGAACATGAGAAAGAACGCTCCGAGCATGAACATAGATGTTTAAAGCGTCTTGCCTTTTCAGTACTGTACCTCTGGAAATACTAGCTTTTATCAGTATTGAGTAGACTTTTTGCAAATGCTTCAATACAAAGACTTCTTAAAGAAAGAGGCAATCCATTGTTTTAACTCCGTGTAACCATTGTGTAACCTGACCCCCTTTCTGACTGCTATACTAAGCTCAGCTCTGTTACACCATGTATGTCTATCTATTGCCTGTCGTTGTCTCTTTGTTCTGAGCTCTGGATATAGCAGGCACACCTGTTGTCATAAAATTCGGCCTTCGGAAGATGGACTGTGAATACCACAGGCTTTGAAGGCTGTGTGTAAAAGAGAGAGAGCGGGAGAGATTTTGTATTGTGTTTTATCTATATAATTAAAAATAGTATGTGGGAAAAAAGCAGCTTAAATTGGTTTTAGAGAGGTTTTGGGCTTTTTTTAACTAGTTTGTTGGCCAGCTGAACACTAGTTTGACATGCTGGGAGATCTTTTCTGTTCTTACAGAAAGAGAGCTGAAAACGATTTCACGTCAGTAGCTACTAGAGGAGATATATGAGGAGGATTTATTGTTTTGAATCTGGCAACCCCTAATCACACAAGCAGCACGAGAACAGTAGCTCCACACAAAGGGTGAGTGTGGGTTGCCTTCATCACAGCTGTCACTTTCAAATCTATTTTCATCCCAACCTTGAGTCAAAACTTTACCACCGAGCTATCTCTAACCTACCCCACACAGTTCAAAAGAGTTTTACAGTAAACCCAGTTGGATTTAGTGGTCATTTAGAGTCCAATTAGTTACTCAGCATCATGCAAAGTGTGAGCTTGACAGACAGGCCGACCAGACACTGTGATCCGGTTTGAAAACGGGGGCGGATGCTTTAAATAGAGCTCTGAGCAAGCAGCCTCACAGTGTCCAGAGCAGATGATGAAAAACGAGAGAGGATAGATACAACCTTTGTGCAAAAATCTACACATACATCCTGAAATACTGAGAACATTGCCCCAGCTCCTTGGCCCTTCCGAATGCTTGAGGAAATATGTGTACAGCTGCTGCGGGAGGATGAGTGGGTCTTACTCTGCTGTTGCTAGTGAGCATGTGTTTATGTAAGTGCGTCTTGAGGTCAGAATGTCAATCCTTGAGCCTCGTCACCTATAACCTTTAGTCTTAGCAGGCCATTGGAGACACAAGTCTCAGTTTTTCCATCAGCACAAACAAAGACACAAATGTCCTTTTCTCTCAGTATGAGTTAAAGGTATAGTTCACCCAAAAATGAATTTACTCACTCTCGTGTTGTTCCAAACCTGTATGAATTTCATTATTCTGCCGAACACAAAGGAAGATATTTTGAAGAAAGTTTGTAAGCAGCCTGTTTTGGTCCCCATTGACTCCCATAGTATTTCTTCCTACAGTTGAAGTCAATGGTGGCCCAAAACAGCCTGCTTACAAACTTTCTTCAAAATATCTTCCTTTGTGTTCGATGACAAAATATACATTTTTGGATGAACTATTCCTTTAAAATGCTCAGTTCTGTCACTTTATGTCTTTCACCTCATTTCGTTTCATAGTAGATTAAACCTTAAATAACATTTAAATAATAAATAATCCTAAGTAATAACAATAACAATAAAAAGAAAAGGTTCCTGTGAAAATCAGCTTGAGAATGATTTCTGAAGGACCAAGAAGACTGAAGTAATGTTGTTGAAAATTCAAATGAAAAGTTTTGCCATCGCAGGAATATATTACATTAAAAAATATATTGAAAGTAAAACAACTATTTTAAATTGCAATATATATAAATATATATATACATATGTTTTTTACCATATATTTTAATGCATCCTTGTTGAGCATAAGAGACTATTTCAAATACTTTCAATAAACCTCCTGAACCCAAACTTTAAACATTTTCTCCCCACTGTGTGTGTGTGTGTGTGTGTAAATAATAATATAATCAAAAAGAAAGAAACAAATGTATAAAAACTGTCACGATTGTACCATTTTGGTACCTTAAAAGTACATATGAATACTTTTTTGAACCTAATAAGTATAATACCTATACCTATATAAGTCTACCTTTTGAAAAAGCACCGCCCCAGAGACAGCTTTTGTATATATATTTATACTTTTGAAATTTCTTTCAAACTAAAAAATAGTATTCGATCAGATGAGTGGCTCTTCATCATGTGTCAATCTACATCATCTGGCGCCATCTTCTGGTGAGATAGTGGCGCTTATGATAGAAAAGGGGCTTGTCCTAAGTTATGGAGTCTGGGACATGTTCTAGTATAGGGAGGCAGGAAGGGGGAAACAGGAAATGATGATGCAACCTGATTCTACAGTGCTTTTCTAGAGCAGAATGATTCAGGATCAGTCAGCATTCCTTTACCTTTAACACTGATCTGAGGTTAAACCGTTAGGGTCCGGCGATATTGAATGTCTTTGAAGTAAGAATTACAAAAAAAACATATAAAACCGTAGCCTTAAGCAAACTTTAAACAGTGTTCAGGACACAGCGTACAGATGGCAGAAGGATTGCACAGCCAGCATTACTGTAGTCTTGTTCAGTTCTGCCCAGGCCTGCGACTTTGGATTCTTGTTTATGACCTCATATAATCCTTTCAATTCTATAATGGAAACTTTCAACAGACTATTTGAATTAACAGAAATATACAGCTAAAAATTGTTCAAATCGCTCAATTTCATAGATATCCTTCAAATGTTATTTAAAAAAATACCCATATTGGACATAACACAACTTAACTCAACACAGTTAAGCATAACACACCACAAATAATCTATAGATGGCACACTGTAAAAAAAAACAAACTTAAAATTTACGGTAAAAAACTGGCTGCTGTGGTTGCCAGAATGTGAATGTGTAAAAAATACAGTAACGACATTTTAGGTTTGACGGTTTTACAGTTTTAAGTTAAATTTACAGTTAAATACCGTAATTTCATTTACTTATATAATGCTAATATACCAACCTATTTAAGTACTGTAATCTGTTTTTTAAAATACACTGATAAACACCAAATGCAGTGATGATGAGAAAGTCACACGATGAACCAAAGCCCATCACAAGCAGCTTTTAAATATGAACATATA
>JAUMHI010000064.1:14478978-14496685 GCA_032359435.1 Enteromius unitaeniatus
GACTCATTACACTCAAATATACAGTAAACATTCATTTAACAACATTACATGTGACACACAACCCTAATAAACATCACCGATAAGATAAAAAAAGCTAAAAAAGTTCAAAAGGAATGAAATTTGAAATGCAATGCAGGGAATTCTGAAGAATGTAAGTGTAAGTTTTTCCCCTGTAAATTTTACAGGAATTTACCATTAACCATTTAACAGTTTTTTCCCATAGCATTTTCAGTTTTTTACTGTTAAAATCACAGCCATTTTACAGTGCAGAGACATATACTACAAATCTACCAACATGTTTACAAGTACAATAATACATTTTGATTATTGATTGATCTTCTACTGCTTTTACACAAAAAGACTAAAACAAAAAATATAACATATAATAAAATATACAATAAAAGTATTTAAATATAATAACTGATATTGTGAGTAATCATCAATGCAATAAAAATTATTATTATTGTTACTTATAACTGTAATTATAGTATGATTATTAGTTAAATGATATAAGTCAAATCAAAGTGGTCTGTTTCTATTGCAGGCAGGCCAACTACAGATTTATTAATGTCCACACTTGTGTTATCACTCCGGTGCGGCCTTCTGTCAGACATATTGACACATGAAAATATATGACTGTGGTTTTGTCATTTCTCTGAATCAGGGTTTGTTTGCTCAAGAGCTCAAGAACTTACTGTGACTCCGACGAAACACGTAATGACTAGTAAACACTCCTTGTTCTGGATTGCAGCTGATTCTGAAGTATTACACATGACACATTAGACTAAAAAGCATATCATTTTAGTTGCCAGAACAGCACCAAAAAGCCATTTCTTAATTATACAAATACTAACATTAATTTGCCAGTGTGACGCCTTTGTCTTGTTTTGACTGCACTGACGCTTTCGGACACAAACAAAACTCGGGCCGAACAGAATTGAATGAAGCCACTGTTGAGTAGTTGCTTTACAGCTGAATCAGATTTATTACTAACTGAGATGTTTTGCAACTGTTATTGAACTGAACTGAATCACTATTGCTACTTTATGGCAGAATTTGGCATCATCTTACTTCCCTTTTTAACACCATAAATAATCTGTATATAATGAATCGCTATATATAAATAAAGATTATGATTTTCAAATGTATATGTATTTTAATAGTGATAAAGCGTTAAGACTCTTTATTCTGAAACAGATTGCCACCCTATAGGCCCAAACTGAGAAAAACTAAGCTACAATAAAGTCAGTCAGCTTTAATGGTCAATTCTGCCACATGTACAGGACATACAGAGAATACTGCCTTACTCTCAGACCATTGCTGCATAACAGATAAACATTAAATACACAAAGAGTTGAAAAAATGCAAGCAAAAATTTAATAAAAACATAAAAGCAATACAATATACAAGCGAGGGCACAAGTCTAGAGACTCTAAATAAGAACAATCAAGATTATTAATGCAGGTTATTCCAAACTACAACAGCTAAAGGGAATCATTTACTACTGTGTTTAAAAACTCCTCACATCCTGGTGATCATAAAAGCCTAAAAAGTTTCCCACTGATCTGAGAGCACATTCCTGGATTTTAAGGAGTGGCCTGGAATGCCAATGATTTATTTGCTGTACGTCATCTACCTGGCCAGGACACGTGTAAAAGAAGGGTGGCTCTTCCGTAAGAATTACGCAGACTGCACAAACCCCCCCCCCGCCGCTGACCGGAGATCAACCGGGAACCTGTTCCGCTGGGACCTGCTTCTGCGCTGCCGCTGATCCGGGGTCAGTGAACAACGCGCTTCTCAGGCCTTAAACCGTTGGGGACTGGGTGGGGTATCCGGAAGTGAGCCGAAAAAAGGGAAGAGTTCAGGCAACTGAACAAACTGGGTGAAGAGAAAGCAAGGGGAGGGAAGAGAAGACTTCATGACATTAAAAGTCATTCATTAATTCGAGTGAGAAACCGAATGCCTGCTTGAACAGCAAAACGCGTAACGCGTCCAAAACCATAAATCTCATTCCTGTTTGTCTTTTCACAAACAGTATTATTTGTATCTAGTGACATTCAAGAAAGCATCGGTCCAATCAAAGGCACAGGCTCGTGAAGCATCAGATCCTCGCGTTACTTCACTCGCTCTGGGTTTGACTTGTTGGCGGGGCGTTGGTGCCTTGGACTTTTTTTTTCTCTCTCTTCTCTCCTCTCGTTGTCTTCTTCGCGGCTCGGTCCACTACGCTGCTCGGGGAGGAATCCGGTTTATTCGACCACACTACTCCTTAAAATAACACGTTAAAATGGCCGGATCCAACAGCATCGACGCGGTGAAGAGAAAGATCAAAGTTTTACAACAGCAGGCAGATGAGGCAGAAGAAAGAGCCGAGATTTTGCAGAGACAGGTCGAAGAGGAGAAGCGTGCCAGAGAGCAGGTAAGTGTATCAATGTATCCTCCGCGAGAGCTTTATTCGCGCTAAAGCGTTTGATCTTTTACGCGAGCGCTACATTGTATCGCGTGGAGGTCGTCGCCCGGATTCAACGCCCTGCGCGAACGATTATGTGTTTTAATATCTAACTAAAGCTCATTTTCATATCTAATACATATTAAGCACGCGCTGTGACAGGGATGTGTTTATTCTAAACCATCTAGTCTAAGAAAAGATGGGCTGGTTAGGCGGTTATCGCGCGTATAGACTAGTCTTAGTTTCTGGTTCATGAGAGAAAGCCAGAGATATTGGCGTATATAGAGACACAAATCGTGCGATGACATGCCACTTCGCGTGCTATTATTGTGCTAACCTCAAATGGTTTTTAGCTCATCCTCTTAGTCTCACATTGTTTGCTGGATTTTTTTTGCGGGTGAGGCCTAAAGGAAGTAACAAAGTCGTTTCCGCTGAATCATTCATTCTGGGTCATTTCAGTGAAGAATGATTGATGGGTGGAATTCTCGAGCACGTTAACATCTGGGTCATCGAGTGCTGGTCTCGGCACTTTGATGTCACTCGAGCTGTTAGCAGCCTATTTTAACATTTGCCAGCTTCTAATTGGATCAGACACCCGTCTGGGTCGGTATTTTCACTTTTATTCTTTGCTTGGAGACGCTTATCACTCAACCATGCCTTCCGTCTCACTGGCATTGCGTGAGATGAACTCACCCCGCAGACTTTAGATTCCTCAGTCCTTATTAGGAGCGAAACTCCAGTGTTTGTTAGTGGTGTCGTCATATCCGGAAGCCGAGCGCTAGAGTAGCTGTTAACCTGGTTTTGCGCCTCGGGTCCACCTAGTAAACCTGGTCAGAGGTCCTAGACAGTCGATGGTACTGTTTAAGCCATGCATATCTCCAATATTACTAAAATATTCATTTATGCAATACATTTGAAGAACTGCCCCTCCTTATTCCAGTAGTAATGAAAGAAAGGCACATTGCTTCCTATATAGTGATTAACTTCAGGTTCAGATAACCTAGTAATACAATTCAAAATCTGGAGTTTTAACTTCGAGGGGCACTCAAGCCCATTCCCATTATGTTTTTGGTGGTTGTATGGTTGCTAGGGTGTAGTGGTTGGTCGCTAGGGTGTGGTTAGGAAGGTGCAACGGTGTAGTGAATGACGGCTTGCTATCCAAATCATAAAAAGCCCACTACTACGTCTCAACAATATAGTGATCCACATATCTGTCTGGGACACTTTAAACGTTAGAAAGTCATAACACGCCTTTCCTCCGTTAGCAGGACGTTTGGAGGCACCCTTCATCCTTCACTCAGTGTTCCATGCTGAAATTTAGTTTGGAACAGTTATTGAAATAATCCCGATCCTTAGTCAGAGCTTTGTTAATAGTGCCGCCTTGCTAAAACAATTTTAGTCACTGTGTACACTCACTCATCACTAAATAATTGCCTGTTGCAAACATAGAAGCCGCTCTGCTTCAGCAGAAGCTCTCGGATGATTCCACCACATTATTTTTTTCCATTGTCTCATTTCCATGTTTGACGCCAAGTCATTTTGGCAATTCCAGATTATCCGTGTTTTCCCCATCGCTCCTGTTTCTTATCTCGCATCCAAGTGTGACCCTTGAAGTTCAGTGGAATGGTGTGTCTGTACTAATCTGTTGTTTTTGTCGTGTTTGCCTTGTAGGCTGAGGCAGAGGTGGCTTCTCTGAACAGGCGTATCCAGCTGGTTGAGGAAGAGTTGGATCGCGCTCAGGAGAGACTGGCCACAGCTCTGCAGAAGCTGGAGGAAGCTGAGAAGGCTGCAGATGAGAGCGAGAGGTACGTGCTGGCATACGCATGTGACAAGTGATGTTTGTATCTTTATTCTTCCCACCCTAACTTGCCCTACTTCTGTTTCATTCGCTCTGTCTCTATGGAATAGAGGGATGAAGGTGATTGAGAACAGGGCTCTGAAGGATGAGGAGAAGATGGAGCTCCAGGAGATCCAGCTCAAGGAGGCCAAGCACATTGCTGAGGAGGCCGACCGCAAATACGAGGAGGTAATTTAATCAGTGTTATACTGTTTGATTCAACTATTAAAATACGTTTTCCTCCAATTTTATTTGCTTATTTTCATGATGGGTTTTCTTAAAATTGTGCAAATGTTTTTTTGTTTTTTTTTCCTGGTTTTTAGCTAAAAAATTAAAAATAAAAATATAAAAATATAAAAAATAAAATATATTAAAAAAAAATAAAATAAATTTTAGCACTTTAACCTAAACTTTACTTGAGATTCCAAGGCAAACATTTATCATTTTTGTTTCTATCGCATAATTATATAAATAAATTATATATATATATATATATATATATACACACACACACACAAACTTATTTATATACATTTTTTTTTTTTTAAATAAATAAATATTAAATTTATACAAGTTTATTTTTTATTTCAGATATTTAAGTTTTATTTTAATTAGCTTGTTTAACTACATCATTTAAATTGCTTAAATGTTTAAGTAATTGTTCAATAGTTATGACAAAGTGTTGGTGTGTGTTACAGGTGGCACGTAAGCTGGTGATTGTTGAGGGAGAGTTGGAGCGTACAGAGGAGAGAGCAGAGCTTGCCGAGAGGTTAATTTCAGATTCAAAATCAAAATACACATACACATACACATACACATAATCAAACACATTTATTCTAAGTACAGAACACACATGCTGTCCTCTTTAGCTTATTTTTATTTCTAAGAGTGTGCATTTAGTCCTATTTAAGCTCTAATTCATTGTTTTCTCAGCGTGAGAAAATGCCTCATTTTGCATGACAATAGGAATGCTCCATCATAACCATAATCCTCCTCTGTGTGTGTGTGTGTGCGTGCGTGAGTGTGTGTGTGTGTGAGCAAATTCATTGGCTTGACTCCATCTTAAATTCATATGTCCCCCTCCCTTCTCATTTGTGTTTGGGCATGTGTGACCTTTGACCTGACATACCTTCCCCTCCCCAATTAAACTAACAGCCATGTCAAGCAGATGGATGAGGAGCTGAGAGCTCTTGACCAGACACTGAAGACTCTGCAGGCCTCAGAGGAGAAGGTATACATGCTAGTTGCAAAATTCTGTGTTTGTATGTCGGGCGTTGTGTGTTTGGTGGGATGTACAGACAGCTGGGAGAACGATGCTTTGAATACCTGAGTGAAAGTGAGCAAGCGAACAAGAGCCTAAAAACAGGACTCCTCTCTCCAGCACTGGGCGTTGTGCTTCTACTGTTTTACCTGGTTCATCTTCCCACCCTATCCCTTCATCTTTCCACCTTCAGCTAACCATGCACTTCTAGATATCATTCTTGCGTAAACCGCATGAGTTGATAAGTGGCATGATGTGCATGTTGATGTAACGCGCTTCAGTCTCTGTTTGTCTCATCTGTTTAAAGCCAAAGCATGTGTTCATGTTCCAAAACAAACAGCTCAGAACCTCTTTCAGTTTTCGAGTCGCACTAGTTTTGCTTCCTTGACTCTTCAGGATGTGTTCACACCAGCACACAGTAGCATATAATCTGAGGGTGACTAGATATGTGCATTAGGTTCAAAACCAAGCACGTGTGGCATAGGAAAACACACTTTAAATGCATAACGTATCCAAAAAATGAAATTGTTTACTTGCATTGTTCTGTGCAATCCTGTTTTTCCCTATAATTATGGTGAATGAAGTGGGCTGTAAGCTCCAAAAATGATGCAAAAGTTGTGCACTATATTCTCTCAATCAAAATATACATGCACATGTCATTAAGGAACGGCATTTAAATTAATTTGCCATTTATTTAAAGGTATGTTGTAAGAAAATAAGTGTTTTGATTAATTAGTGTCTTTTGTAGAGATTTCTAATAATGATATTTAACATTTTAGAGCTCCTAAATCTTTGGCTGTGAGCTCATGTGCAAGCCGGGCTGCAAAATATTATATTTTTGTGATTCCAGAAGAAAGCTAGTGCTATTTGGTCAAGTATTATTTGGAGGGGAATGTTCCCTCACAGACAGTCGTTGAAGGCCTCTCTTCTGCTGTTCATGTGTTTAACATCATCTCTATTACTCTGCCACTGCTGCTGTCTTCATGTCTTCCCTTTGCCCTGTGCCCCTTTCTTTTCTACTTCCTCCAAAATCAAAACGGCCTCTCTGTATATAGCAAATGCGCTGAGCTGGAGGAGGAGCTGAAAAATGTCACCAACAATCTTAAGAGTTTGGAGGCCCAGGCTGAGAAGGTAGGGAGTGTGTGTGTGTGTGTGCGTTTCCTTCTGCACGATCTCTGACTGGTTGCAGCGTTCATCCTTTTCTTTCTCAACTCTCAAAGGAACTGGTTCAATCCCACAAACGTGCCTTGCAAACTGCCTTCCAGGCAATCAAATCTAGGCTTTCTAATTACCAAAGTAGTGATCTAACTGGTCATGTGAGCATAACATGAACAGCCTCATTTACAAATGCCCTTTTGCCTGGTGTATGGCTGTATATCATCATCTGAAGCAAAAGGCCACATTTGTCAGAGCAGATTACAGCGGTAGACCAATCTGTCGAGAAAAAGCTGTAATTGGCCGAAGGGATACAGTGAAGACCCCCTCTCATATCCATATCACCATTCGACAAGATGCCTCGAAGCACTGTTGCATAACGAAATGAAGTGTCACCATTTTGGTCTCTTACAGAATCAAGCGCAACCGGTCTCGGGTGCCTTTAGACTAATAAAGCAGAAGTGATTCGAATGAATGCTGTGTTGCATGAGATCAGCTTATGGCAGAAACACCCATCAGTTGCATGTGATTCTGTTGCATGCTGCGTGTTACAATACAGTAGAATTTTTTTAAACCGTATCCTGTTATTGGATCTCATTTATTTCCCTCATCAGATGTGTTTGAGCTCATTATGGTTTGCCAAGTTCCTATGGAAAGTGTACTTTAATTATTATAGGGGTCAGCCATAGCATTAAAACTAATACAAATGCTAAATGTATTTAAAGAATTATATTTTTGTGTGTGTTTATATATGAAGAGTTTGGATGCAAAAGCTGTTTGGGTTAAAAAATGAGATGACACTGAGTGCGCGCTCTTCACACATAATACATGTTCATCAAGTACTTTCACTGCAAATGTGTTAAATGCCAGCTTCAAGCTACTGAGAAGTACCAGCCCTGTATGAACAGAAACCGCCACAAAGAAAAGACAGACTTTTGCATCTGAACTATTCATGAATTTATATAATATATATACACACATGCTATTAAGGTCTCTCCACTTTGAATTGTGAATTGGGGCCGTTTTTTCCCTTTCTGTCGTACCTGGTGTTTTGTTGATGTTGCAGCTGCATTCCTGCACACATGTCCTGATCTGTTTAAAGCTCTGGCAGCACTCAGCGGCAATCTCAGCCATCGTGTCACAAGCCTTGCACAACAGCAGCAGGCCAGGACTCAGCCGGCCTGCATAGAAATCGATTCGAAACGGGGGAAAAACATGCCTCTTACAGTGTTGCTTTTCGCTGCAAGAGCTGTTGTAGAAATGTAGTCGTTGGTGTGTGTGTGTGCATGCTGGGTTACGAGTCTCAGAACACCCCACCCTCAACTTTATTTTTTTCTTTTTCCCCTACAGTATTCCCAGAAGGAAGACAAGTATGAGGAAGAAATCAAGATCCTGACTGATAAGCTGAAGGAGGTGAGATCATTTCTCATGGAGGTTTCTATTAGGGCTATTAATGTGAACTATAGATATCCACTACGTTTGTCCTCGTTATATTCGGGTCGGTGACTGGTCCACGTGCACAACACAAACATTAATCCCATAATCATGTATCAGTAAATGGAGAAATGAGGTACTAGGGCTTCCTCATTTACTTATTTATTTTTTTTGTTTAGTCCCTTTGATTGAAAGCATCTGTTAAGTTTATATTTATGCCGTTAGCAGATGTTTTTAACCAAAGGAGAGAGGAACAAAAGCAAGTCAAGGAGCCAACCATATTTGAAATATATATTTAGTGCCAGGTTTATTTCACCTAGGTTTTTTCTTTTTCTTTCTTTTTTTAATAGTAAATGTATTCATTATTTTTTTTATTTTAACAAAATGGATATTGCATGAAATTTTACTCTAGCTTTATAATAAAGAAATTTAAAGGCAATACCTAACAGAAAATCATCTTGTTTAGAAATTCTCTGCCATTGTTTAACCCTTCCCTATAATTGCTGGTTACGTTTTAACCCTTTGTGGCACTCTTCTCCATTCCGATATGTACCATTTTCTCTTTAATATTTTAGAATAATAAAATAGAATTGTGGTATTTTCGTGTTTGGAGATTTTTGCCTGTAGTTTGATCACACACGTGTTTCTCCGCTAGGCTGAGACCCGTGCAGAGTTTGCCGAGAGGTCTGTGGCCAAGCTGGAGAAGACCATTGATGATTTGGAAGGTATGACTGTCATTCTCTCTAACACTGTCCTTCTGTTAGGATTCCTTATCATCTGGGTTTTTTTGGGGGGGTTGTACTCTATTCTTAGCATTATGTCCCTGTCAACTTCCTGTCTGCTTTGACGTCCATAATCTTCATTTGCTGTTCTTTCCTATTTCCTTCCCCCCCCTCCACTTCTCTCCCTCGTCTGACTTCTTGCTTGCTCTTTGTTTCCGTGTGTGAACAGATGAGCTTTACGCTCAGAAACTGAAGTATAAGGCCATTAGTGAGGAGCTGGATCATGCTCTCAACGACATGACCTCTATGTAAATACAGCTTTGTGCATGTGTGTGAAGCTCTGCTGCTTGTGGTTTGCTTTTGCTAGGGCAGCGGATTTTGAGTCTCGTGATTGATATGGTAACCTAACCTTGAGCTTCCTAATCTCGGATAGTATACTTTTTACTATACAGTATAAAGCTCAGCCGCAAGGAGTTAATAGTTGACCGGAGCCATCGTTTCAAGTTTCTTTTGCTTTGGCCAATAACTTTTATATGATTCTAACTCATGCACACATGTGAAGTACCAATACTAATATGCTAACAGTTTAAAGTGATTTCATATTAACCTGGAGATTAAGGGGGCATTTTCTATCAATTAAAGAAACGCTCCACTTTTGTTGGAAATAGGCTCATTCTCCGGCTCCCCTAGAGTTAATAAGTTGAGTTTTACCATTTTTGAATCCATTCAGCTGGGTCTGGCGATATCTTTTAGCATAGATCATTGAATCCAATTACACCAGTAGCATTGCGTTCAAAAATGACCAAAGAGTTTCGATATTTTTCCTGTTTAAAACTTTTTCTGTAGTTATATCGTGTACTAAGAAAAATGAAAAGTTGAGGTTTTCTAGGCTGATATGACTAGGAACCATACTTTCAGTCTGGTGTAATAGTCAATAAAGGAAGCCTACCGACTCCTCCTGTGTTTCTGAATACTGAATAGTATTGATATGCAAATATGGGCGGTCCTATGTTAATTTGCTAATAGATGTGACCTAGTAACCATGCAGCATTATGAATGGCCTATTTTATGGCTTGCTTTCTATAAATAGGCGTCTTGGATTGTGGAAGAATGTCCCGTTGTAGACCAGGACAGCTCTGTTTAAGGCTCATGTTACTAATACTAAGGGTTTTTAAGCTTAAATGGATGTTTTGAGTGATTAAGAGCTATTGATGTAAGAATTAACATGTTTATTAACACTCGCACGACCGCTGTGCAGCTTTCGTTATTCTGAAATGTAGAAATCTTGTCCGCTGGTGTCTGTTCACAGATAAAGAGTTTCTGGACTGTTCTGCGGCTGACTGTGACTTCAAGAAATTCTTCTTCGTCTTCTCTGGCTGTCTGTGTCACTATATCTCTGATCTCCTGTGTACACTTCTGTCTTCATGTGTTTTTCCATGCTCTCGTGTCTGTAGTTTCAGTTGATCTATTTAAACCCTGTTCTGTTTCTGCTTTCTTTGAGTTTCTGTTCTTTAGATATTCATTATCTGCCCCAACATCTTCCTCTTATCTGGATCTGACTGTATTCAGAGACTTGTTGTTTATTTGTCACTGGTGTTTCTCTCTCCTGTGCTGTATTTTTCATGCATTGATGTGTCCATGTTTATTGAAGGGAGGAAAAAAAGCTCTGCTCTCTTTTGAATGTCTGCTTGTCTCTCTTTATTACCATGGGCTGGTGTTGGGCAGTCAAGCATTAACCAATTTTAGATGACACGTGAATATCTTGTGGTTGAAAGATGAAAGCCGGGATAAATTCTCCTTCACTATTTGTGATTAATCATGAGTTTGAGCTGTGGGTAAGATTATTACTGGTGCATAAGGCCACATATTGGAAGGTCTGGGATTTCTGCACTCGAACGTTACGTTTGTGTACAAATGAACAACATATTTAAGCCAGATAGTTCTTAAATCAGTTATGCTTAATATTTACGATATTTAACACTTTACGCAATGGGTCTAATGCGTTTAGACTATGGATGCACAACATTATCGACTGAAATCTGAATCAACCGATATGAGAAATGAGTATGTTTTGATTTAAAGGTCAGAAGCTATAGCTTACATGAATTTTTTTTTTTAAATGAAGCAATTTTCTATAAACTGATTTATTCATTCATGTATAATGTTTTAAACAAATCATACGCTCTAAAAGATTTTCAGAGGTTTTCAACTCTACAAATGTTCAAATAAAATGTTAATGTGAACACTGCATCTTTCTGGTGGAAAATGTAGCGAATTATAGTTTATTTAAAGTTATTTTTAGTTTCAGAGTACTGTCAAAAACCTTCATTATTTAGTTATTTAGTAAGTTTTTGTTAAAAAATAACTAAATGTGTAAAAAAAAACAAAAAAAAAACATTGCTTTTTATTTCTACACAGGAGGGACTTATTTTTTTCCAAATAAAAGGAAATATATCGGTATCGGCCAAGACTTATTAACACAAACAAGTGTTAAAGGGTTAGCTCACCCAAAAATGAAGATTCTGTCATTAATTACTCAGCCTCATGTCGTTCCAAACACATTACACATAAGATATTTCTGATGAATTCTGAGAGTTCTCTGACCCTCCATAGACAGAAGGATACTAACATGATCAAGGCTCAGAAATGTAGGAAGGACATTATTATAATAATCCATGTGACATCAGGGTTTCAACCATAATTATTTAACAAATCGTCTCCTATAGCAAGAGTATTACACACATGTAAACAATGTATGCTGTTCTCTGTCAGCAGAATATGTTCGTTTCCCGAACAGGGCTTAAGACTAGTCCTAGATTAAAACAAATGTTAAGAAATAAAGCATTTAAAATCTTAAAATACATTATTGCCATTGTTTGGTCTTAAAATGCTTCCAGATAATGCATTTTCGTAAGACAAATTCCTAAATGCCCTAAATTAGCAAAGGTCTAGTCCTGGCTTAATCTAATTGCTATCCGGGGAAACCGGCCCACTGGTTACGTATGTGATACTCTCCAAAATGACACACTAGGGTGTCATAGTCATCCTAAGTGAAGTCTTATTTATATGTTTGAGCCTCGATCTTGTAAGAATCCTTGTTGTCTGTGGAGGGTCACAGGGCTCTCAGAATGCATTGAAAATATCTTCATTTGTGTTCTGAAGATAAACGAAGGGTCTTGCAGGTTTAACACGACATGAGGGTGAGTAATTAATGACAGAATATTCAGTTTTGCAATAGAAGTATTAAAGTAAAAGAGATGTTAAAGTTCGACACAGACCATTTTTAGAGTTGTAGTGGTGCTGGTTATTTTATTAAGTAAAACGGAAGGGGGCTAGGAAAGCAGATGTAGTGGAGGGTATAGATTATAGATGGTAGGGAGCACACAGCTGGCTACAAACATTGATCCTCGTTGCCCGATCTCTTTTGCTTTTCCAAAAAGGACAATTTCCATTTTGAAATGGAAGCCGGCTGCCAAAATGTCTGAACAGCTGTCAGCACTTCTGAGAAGTTTAGATCATTCAAGCAACAGCATTGGGATTGTTTTACGGGTGTGATTTGTATTAAATAAATACAGTAAGGAGTATTTTAGCTATTCACACACAAACATAGAGATGGCCTCGTTGCTAGTAACTGAAAAACAAGTCCATGTTGTTAATCAAATCTAACGCTAATAGCTCAGCAGTCAAGATATCTAGTTAAGGTCCCAAAATGCTCTTAATTTACAAGCTGATATGATCTATAATGGTTCTTCAAGGAACCATCTATATAATAACGATAATAAAGCACATACAGTGTTGAATTACTGTTTGACAGTTTTTTGCCATCCTTCCAGGGATGTTTTTTATTTATTTATTTCTTTTCATTGCAGAGAAACTGAGAGATGCTAAAGAGGAGAACGTGAAGATCCATGCCACTTTGGACCAGACCCTGAGCGAGCTCAATAGTTTCTAAGGAAGGCCTGGAGCAGGAATAAAGCCTCTTCTTCCCTTCCTGACACCCTCATCTCATTTGGTTTCTTTGTCTCTGCACACATCTGTTTTTCTGATCCCTTACTTTCTTTCTTTTTTTTTTTTTTTTTTTGTCGGGTTCACCAAGCCAACCAGCAAAAATGTGGTGCCTCTCGATGTCTCAAAACTACTCTAATCTTTCAGGAGCACTTATTAAGCTTCACTGCTCATCTCCTCGGAAAATCCCAAGTGATTTCTGGAACAATGGTATTCCTAAAGTGTCAAATTTTCTATGCTATCCTTAGGGTAGCTTTTTGTTGCTTTGGTTCTTGACCAGAGCTTTACGATCGTGGCAAGTATTTTCCACACATCAGCCAAAACTCTCAATAATTACTTTTCATTTTACTGAAGCCTGATTGCGTAACATTTTGTGCCATAAAAGCCTCCTTGGCATTCTCCGCTTGGCTTTAGATGGTCATGTGACACAGGATGTTTTTTGCTGGTCTTGTTGGTGCCTGATCCACTGCTCTCTTCTTGCCTCTTTACACTCTTCGTCCTGCACAAGTTTCTGCTGCCTGTTTGTCGGCGTCACAGGTTTTGGGACCAAAACCACATCATGTGGTCTGTAACAGTATGCACAACCATGCCGCAAGGACCTTTTGTTTTTGTTGTTTTTTTTATTATTAAAAGCATTTGCTTCCATTTGGAGTTCGAGTAATATATGTGTTCTTTGTTTGGGTTTAATCCCAGTGCATTTTAACACACAACTTTACTTTTGCAAACCACTATTTGATATCTGCACTGTTATGGGTGTATGATGGACATCTTTTGAGCAAGACTTGGTTTCTTCAGGTGGCCTGTTTTGCTGTTCTTTAGTTTGTTCTATTTCTAGAGCCATATTCTACCCAGGGAAGAAAGGTTCAGATTCAAAAGGTCCAAAATCCATGCAGATCTAAATATGTATTATGAACACAGAAAATGGGAGCGAAATGTAACACTTAATAGTATAAAGATTAAAAGGGGTGAACACATAGTTTTTAACTGGAAAAAGCCCACAATGATGTGTAATCATTTTGTTACTGTCTGTATCTTGTGTAACAATACCTACATTTTTTTTTTTTTTAAATAAAGACCATGATTTTTATTGTCACTAAACCCCTGTTTCTCAAGACCTGGGTCTCTTTTGGTTTTCTTATACATGCAATTATATAGTTTTAAAAAACAAAGACTGAACTGCTTTCTCAAACAGTCACTGGTATTTATTTAGAGACAGAATATCACAGTTTCGAGATGGACTTTTTGTTCGTCATGGGGGGGGGAAATGCTCGTTATTAGTCATATGCATACAGGTCATTTTAAATTAAAGCAAAAGTGAAATTGTTGAATTTTGTTGGCAATTTAAACATTCTTAGGATTAGACATTTAAGAATCTGCTGTTCTTGGATTCAGTAGTTTTGTAAATTTAAATATGCAAACGGTGTGTGTGTGTGTTCACTGATGATCAAATGTTTGGGTCAGTAAGATTTTTATATATTTTATTTTTTAAACTATTTTACACATTGATAATCCTACGATATGTTGCTTGAGCCCTGTAGCGCAAGAATATTTACATTTTTAAATATAAATAAAAGAAACAATACAGTCATTTTAAATAAATAGGAGACTAAATCTTGAAAGACACTACGCGATTTTTGCCTTGATTTTACATTCTGAACCATAAACTAAAAAACATGGATGTAGTAGGTAAGTAGGCGGAGTCGACCGTCGCCATATTGGAATCGCGATTATCAAAACAAAAATGATCACCCTTAATGATGCAGAATTGGATAAATATATTTAAACTGATGAGTTCACCCACATCAGAGTTGTCTTGAAGTGCAAAATCAGCTATATAGACCAAAACTATTTTTTGAACCAGGCTGTAAACATGTTTTTTTCTGGTGTAAAGTTGGGCTTTTTAACTAGAGGCTTCTATGGGATTAACTCCCTTTTGCAGCCAGACTCTAGCAGCTAGTTGATGAATTGCAATTTTAGTCACTTCTGTCTTGGCTTCAAGTTGATGCTAGTTGAGAACAGTTTAGTCGTTAGTAGACAGATTACACAGAATTTAGGGTAGTTTATGATGGTCACAGATTCACATTTTTTCCCTTCTGATTTTGATTCTATCCAGTTGGAGGTTGTTAAACATGTTTGATATTTTAAGCCGATTTTATTTTTTTATTTTTTGTCTCCTAGCACACATTTCTATGCGGGTTTGTTGTGATCACAACAACTAAAATCTGGTAGTGTATGATGCCCAGTTTGTTCCTATTGTCACTATTTAAAGAGTCAGTAAGCGTATGTTCAGTATCTGTTCAGGTTTTTAAAAAGTCGTGTAGTGTGTTCCAGCCTTAATCTTACGGACCCCAAACTTTTGAACAGTGCATGTTGCATTTTAGTGAATAAGCTGTGTGTTTTAAATTGTTTGTGTGAATTCAGTAGTGCAGTCTAGAAGAGCGGGTCGTTCTCTGATTTCCAAAGGCGGTTCTTCCCCCCAAACAGACAGGGAAGTTTATGGTTGGCCTTCATCACCACAGCAACTGTGCAGGAATCTGGTTTCCTAATGGCTTCGCACCAGGGAGGGTAATCGACCGGCTGCTTTCCGCTGGAGGACAGTAAAGAACAATGAGCTTTAACATCAGCTGCATGCATGTACTGAGCTCTAATGTTGCCAGATTGGATGGACACATCTCACAAAAACACGCCCAAGATGTTAACTATCAAAATAACGTGATAGAATGTAAAATCTAGGTTCATAAGAGCAATTTTGAGCCCAATAAAATAAAATAATATAAATATAATACTAGATAAATCTGGAAAAATAAATTAGCCTACCAAATATGATTAAAATAGCTATGCAAGAAGCAGTCAAGAAATTTACAGATGCTCTCACAAAAACACATGCATCATTTTTAATGTCAGCAGTCAGAATTTAAATGCAAAAAATGTCCATTGAGATCATGCACACACCATTATAATCTAAACTGTCATTCATTAATGGATACTGCATTATTATCCGATAAAATAAATAACAATAATGTGCTTACATTTCGCTACAATTAAGAAGTCTTTGACGTTTATATTGAGTGATTCTATACATTTGGTGTCTCCACAAAAACAAAAACATATTTATTATTGTTATGTATGAATTACTATATGCGCAGTACATAACAATGTAATAATTTATTTTAAAAGTGTCTTAAATAGCTAAAAATCCTGATTTCTTCTTGTCTGAATTAGTGTTTTTTCCATCATGTATCAATGGGCAATCAAAATATTTTATAGTACTTTTCTTTTGACAACAGTTTATTCATTTTATTTATTAAAGCCCTAAATAGTTACTTACATAATTCTACAACATTAAATTATTTCAAATTATATTTTTTCTTAGAAGAAAGTGTGTCCCCAAATCTTGTGTCAACTCTGTTACCGAACCATATTTTGCCTTTAAATCGTTGGAATTCTCTCTCAGAATTGTGTATGTTACAGGAAATGATGTCTCTTTCTCTCACTGATAAGATCTGAAGCACTGAAAAGCATCTGTGCTCTCTCTGAGAAAATACCAAGAGTTATTTTGTAGAAGGTCAACTCTGTTACCACAATATCAAAAGCAAAACAGAATTTATTACTGATCTCACATTGGGTTATTTAAAGCTCTTTTAATCATGTTTTCATTAGTGTCAGAACTTAGAACTTAGTGGAGTTTTTGGAAATGATTTAATAAAAATGTCAATTCTGTTACACTATTTTCTCCATTGTAAGTCTACCTAAGGTAACAGAGTTGATGGTGACACCAAATGTACCCACAATTATAGAATGAGTCTAATACTGATTTTTGCACAATCAAAAGTAGCAAGTCCAGAAGACTTTAAATATATAATAATCTAAACCGTTTAACAGTGCTCTGATTTCGAAGTCGCCGTGATATAGCTTCTTCTTGTCATCTCTACCTCAACAGGTGTAATTTACATTTAGAGACTTAAAACACTTTTGTCCACCAAAGCCAATATTTTTCTGACCCGCCCAATCTGGCAACACCGCTCTGAGTGCTCGGAGTCATGTCAGAAACTCACTGTTCGCAGCAGCCCACTCCAAACGGCTCGAAACACACACACTGGAAACAGTCATCATTGATCCAGGCCTCGCCGATGTCAAATACACGGCCGTGGTTTTCACAGCTGGCTGCAGAGAAACACTGCTCATCAACACTCATCATAGTCACGCATCTTATTTAGTATGCATCTTTTAGTCCAGTTTACCTTTTGAGTTGAAGTAGCACTCTCCGCTGCTGGATGCTCCGTGACAGAGCTGGAGGATGCTGAGCATGCAAAACACAGCTAGTAAAACCTTCATCTCGTTTGTCTGCATGCCAAGAAGAAAGACAGACAAACTTTAAAAATGCATCAAAATAATTATAAGCCGATTTCACTATTAGGATACTATTTTAATAGCCTACTTTTAAAAATAAAGCAAAAGCAATACCATTACAGGGCATTCATTTAGAAAAATTAAAGCCTTTGGCTTTGTTATTATTATGATTCTTACAGCGTGGAGAAAAGTGTTATTTATTCAATCCAAAACATGACAACATTTAACAAAGGAAGAGATATCTTTCTTTTATTCTTTTTGAAGCAGTTTTGTCGTATAGCTGTGTATCTGCATACATTACCAAGATATGATTTAAAAGAAAGCTAATAACTTGAATTTAAATCTTTACTGTCATTATAAAGTGGGTTTCATATTTAAACATATTAATTATAGCAGCCTATTTTTACATATTTGAATCTGAGGTATATTGTTAAGCTTTTTTGTCATTGTAAAGCACTTTGTACTGCAATCTTTGTACATTGTCAGAAAATAATGTG